>JALLOS010000492.1:0-12052 GCA_036939435.1 Stephanodiscus minutulus
CCTGGATCCTCGAGACTCTTTGTTCCAATGTTTCCTTGCTCGTGACTCTTCCCGCGAGACTAGACGAAGACGAAGACGAAGATGAAGAAAACATAATTTATCACTAGATCAACTCCTTCTTAATCTTCTTCTTCCGCTTGGATTCAATTTTGCTCGAAGGAATGTCAACATGTTTGGGGGCCCTAATCGTGTTTTGTCATCCAATAGATTATGGCGATGATGCCGACGACGAGAGAGTGGATCTTGCGGATACTGCAGATGGCACCGCGCGTAAAAATATAAGCGGGAGAAGAAAAGTCAGTCCGTCCACCATGGCCTTTAGCCTGGCATTAGCAGGGAGTGTCATGGTCACTGTTAGTGTTGTTTCGATCGGCCCAGAATGTTTGGCAGCAAGCTCGATGCAACAAAATTCCCAAATATCTGGTCTAGACGATGAGAACTCCTTCTTCGTATTTGGCATAACCCTCATGCCCATTTTCTCATGGGCGTTCTTGCAACGACTGTTATCATTTCTTCTCGGTTGGTTTTCGTACTATCTTATGTCAAAATATGCGTTCCCAGAGCCAGAAGAAATTTTGTCCACGCATTTTGAAAGTGTACGAAAGATGTCTTCGCTGCCATCTGAGTGTGAAAAAAACAGTGATGATGAACACGACAATCAAAGCACAAATGGAAATCATTCTCCTTCTTACAAAAACATGGTGCCATTAGACACAGACACAATTATCAATCTTAATGGATCTTTGCAGCGAAGAGGGTCTAGTATTGAAGATGTGGAAGTGGCAGCGAATACAATAAATGGGGGGGCTAAAGTGAAAGGGCTTCTCCGCACGCATCCCATAGAACGAATGAAATGCTGTACCAGTCCCTTCAAAACTTGTCTCTCATCTCTACGCGTGTTCATGAGAGGATCAGATCTTACTACATCCGAAGCTCGTCGAGCTAATAGAGTCGCCATGCTCTTATTTTTTTCTCTCCTCCTGCATAATTTCCCTGAAGGTTTGGCAGTGGCGGCCTCTGCCCTTGAATCGGATAAATTGGGGATGACTGTGACGATAGGTTGGTATTCTAACGACTGTTGCTTCTTTCAGGTCATATAATGACACGTGCTTTGTGATAACCTTTTACTGTTTCCTCTTCAATAGGCATAATGATCCATAACATTCCGGAAGGTATCGCCATTGCCATTCCATGTCTAAAGGCGAGACCAGATAGTCCATGTTTGAGCTTTATATTGGCAAGTGTAAGTGGATTGGCTGAACCTGCGGGGGCATTTGTTAGCTTGTTCTTCCTGAGAGGAGTTGAGAAGCGCCAGGTTGAGAAGGGCGGCGCAGAAGGGGGTCAGATAGGTGGAGAGGGATCATTGGAAAATGTATTGGCGTTTGTTGCCGGGATTATGATCACAGTGTCTTTTCTAGAACTCTTTCCTGAGGCAAAACGTCATTCAGATAAGTCTGGTATGAAGGCATATTATTCTGGCCTTTTTGTTGGATTCATCGTGATGATAGCCACAGAATTTGGAATGTCTTTGTGATAAAATGGATCATGGAAAGTTATTTTTTGAAGTTGCTATTCCTTACGTCCTCGCTAGGCCTCCCACGCATCCCTAAACGACGAACCGCCCCTTTCTGCAGCCTCTTGTACACCCAAGTCCAAAGGCTCCCACTCATCTTTTCTGCAGTCCCACAGATCCACATTATAGTTCTTCAATGGATTCATTTTATCATCCATGTTGACTATTTTTCTCCAAGCTTCAGATATCTCCTGTAATGCTGGTATTGATAACGAGAGTGCGTACATGTACATCATTTTGGCATCCACGACATCCTTCTCCGTTCTTTTTTCGTCATTCTTCAACGCATCCTTCAAAGTAACCTTAAGCGGATGCGCATAATTGATGGCAGACAGCCATTCTAAACGTCCCCTCTCAAGGGTCGACCATATTTCATCCACATCTGAGTTAACTCCAGTAGCAACTTCATGCAACGCAGCCAAGAGACCTTCCCATTCATTCGCTGCTCTTGCGGCCGTTACAGCGACCTCCAGACCTTTCGGTGTATTCAAAGAGTTTGCAATAGAATTGGACGACGTCGGATCGATAATCATCGACTCGCGGATGGAACCATACTCTTCCGGGCACAGTAGCGACGCCATGCCGAGGAAGAACGCATCGCGGACGATGTGCAATTCGTCTTTGGATGAGCACTTCGAAAACAGGGCCAGTGTCGGCCGATTTATGTTGAAAGCAGTAGTGAAACTAAATTCCTCCGGTGTCATATTATCGCAAGAAACTGAATGACTGCGACTTCATCAGCCTTCGCTCACTCTCGCGGTTCCGGAGATTATCCAAGACAAGCCTTGTCCAGGATTGGGGTCGAGCGAGTCCGTGTTCGTGTGGGCATGGGTTGGATATGGGGCCATCATCATGAAGACACTGATGGGGGAATAAAAGGGGGGCAATACTGGAAGCAAGCAAGAACCAACAGTTTTTTTCGGGGGTGGAAGGGGCGCCCCCGCGAGCCCTACACCACAAAAGGTAAAAGAAAGCCAACCCAACCTACCCTGCGTGCCACCTCGGGTTGCATCATTCACCTCCCCACCATGTTTCGTGTCGAAAGATTTGACCCCTGCGCTGAAGAGCGGAATGCCAGAATCATTTCTGAGGCTCACAGCAAACAGAAGGACAGGGGTAGTAAGAGGAAAGCAAAGTTTAATGAGGTCACTGTTGGCGTTCCTAAGGGCATGGATGTTATCCAACCCAATAAGCGCCCAACAAATGGAGAAGACGGTGATTCACCATCGTCCATCCAAAGACCCTGTGACTCCGACTCCTCTTCTGCGCCATCATCATCAGATGACGAACATGACGAATCAACGACGCTGAGAGTGATCGCACCCTCTCAGCCCGTGTCTGATGTTGCGCGAAAACGCGATAAGAAGCGGGGAGCCGAAGAAGACGAAGCCATCGACGACTTTGATGCAGACGTTATCGAGAGTGCGTATCCTTCAAATCAAGATAAGGCGGGATCGACATCAACCAATCGTCGCGACACTGTCGCGATTCGGAGAGCGTTGCGCCTATCTCAATTACCCATCGCCGAAGTTGCGTCGAAAAAACACTGGAATCTTCCTCCATTCTTGGTGCGGAACTTGACAGCAGATTCCTATGAAAAGTTCTTCCCAATTCAATGCATGGTGATCCCTGATGTGATCGAAAGCGAACGCAATGCTCATTTACGAGGTGCGCGGGACGTGTGCTGCCACGCCCCCACTGGTAGCGGGAAGACATTGGCGTTCGTCATTCCGCTTCTTACGGCACTGTACAATGAAACCCTGGAAAGGTCCGGCGCAAGAGGATTGCGTAGGCTGCGTGCCCTGGTTGTCCTTCCCGGGAGAGACTTAGCGAAACAGGTTCACGATGTATTCGTTCGGTACGCCAAAGGTTCACATATCAAGATTGGTTTGGCTGTGGGTGGAGGGAAAAAAAGGGCAGATCTGATCAACGAAAGGCGATCGCTAGTTGTTGAAACATACCACGAAGGATATTCCGAAGTTCGAGATGAAGATGGTTCGTTCATACGACGGAAGAACGGTGGCCTGGTGGAATCTTCTTCGGCACGGATCCGATACGACTTTGATCCTACCTCAATAAATGCAGCATTTGAGGCCTTTGATGGCACACTGAGAAATGACCACGGCCTGCAAATGTGCCCAAATATGGGCGGTCGGAGTGCAGTGGATATACTTGTTGCAACACCAGGGCGTCTGATTGACCATTTAGATTCAACGCCTGGATTTACATTGCAACACTTGCGATTCCTCGTCATCGACGAAGCAGATCGTTTAGTGAATCAGCCATACCAAAATTGGGTGGGAAGAGTCCTCGAGGCTTCAAACTCTTCGAACAAGTGCAACATATCTGAGTACGTCAAGTCGCCGCTCCAGGCTGCACCTGACGGCACGACTTTGATCATCGATCCAATCACTCACCGCAGTGCAGGGTCTGGGTTGTTGACCCTGCCAATGAGTGGCGACACCGACAACTCGAGCTCCGAGGCAGGATTAGTCAGTGGCATGCTTGGACGATCTGTACCTCTACGCAAGATGCTCTTTTCGGCAACCTTGACTCAAGATCCTCAAAAATTGGCGCGACTTGGCCTTGGCAATCCGAAGCATTACGATGCAAATTTCCTTAAAAGATCAGTGCACAATGTGGAGGAAGAAATTTTCGACAGCGATGCCAAAGCAGGGAGGTATTTTGTTCCCATGAGCCTTGCAGAAAGTATGGTGGAGTGCACAGCTGATCAGAAGCCTCTCGTGCTGCTTGCTCTTTTGCTGGATGAAGAAAACAACAGACGGAACCTTTCAACATCCGGACAAGAAGACGCAGATCTCAATCTGAGCATTGTGTTTACATCTAGTGTGGATTCAACTCATCGCCTGGCGCGGCTACTTCAGTTGCTTTGGGAGGCAGGAGGGTATGGTCAGTCCTATGCAGTTGCTGAATTATCAAGCTCTGTAAACGCGAAGCAACGCGCAGCTATACTGCGGAGATGCCGCAGTTCTGATTCAAATCAGAAAGTCTCTGTCCTCGTTTGTTCTGACGGGATGTCGCGAGGGATGGATTTGCCCTCTGTCTCTCTTGTGGTAAATTACGATGTCCCCGCATTTGCAAAGACCTATGTCCACCGGTGCGGAAGGACGGCGAGGGCTGGGAGGAGAGGAAAAGCTATCAGTGTATTGAAAGGAGGTCAAGTCAGTAAGTTCAGAAAAATGAGAAGTCTGATTGATGGAGGATCGGTATTGACTGAGGGTGTAAAAAAAGATCTGATCAAGGGTGTTCTGCCAACTTACAAGGCTTGTGTCGTAGCTCTACAACGAGTGATTGATGACGAGGAAAATGGTGAAATTCTTTCATCGGACCCGCTGGACCATCGCTATTCAGTCAAGAATCGGGGCTAAATTTGCACTCTGGACGGATGTGGACAGGCGAACAAGAATGGAGAATCTCTTCGTTTCTTGACAAACACACTTCATCGGCAAAGGAAGAAAAGTAATGTTAAGGTTTACTTAACGATTATTATTTTACACATCAATATTATTTAGCTCTGCTGAACGAACGGCGACCACCGGCGCTAAGAACCTTCGTTGCTGCAGCCTCCTTTTCGGAGACGCCATTCACCCGCACCACTAGAATGTGTGCTATGATGGCAACCACCTCCAAACTGATTCCAAGCAGCCAAAGAGCCCAATTTATCTGCGCAACGCCTCCGAAGAGCGTCACACACATGTCGTGCTTAACTTCGTTATATCTTCGTTCTACGAAGGACACATTCATGGAACACAGGAAATCCTCTACCTCAATCATTGCATCTCCAACAGATGTTGTCGCAAGTCCTACCAAATCATCTCTCGTCCCTACGATTTTATTATTGTATTCATGAATCTGCGCGAATATCGTTGTATTGGCATACTGAGATCGAAAATCTTGCGTCGGGCATGTATCATCAAAGTCATCGTCAAAATCAACCGGGCACGAGAGTCCAAGATCAGCAATCATTGCCATCTCCTTCTGCCATATAAGCACAAATTGCTTGTAACCCTCTACGATTCCTGCTTTCAGCATTTCGCATGGATAAGCACAGTTTGCTCCGTGATCACAATCGGCGTAGGTATTTGACTCGCAGACGGTTGGTGGACTTGAGGAGTATTTGATGCAGCAACTTGTTGGGGCTGCACAAGTTCCCGCCTTGTTGTAAATTCGACTGAAGTATATCTCACTGCTCTCATCTGCTACTCTGGTGTATGACGTTGGAAGTCCCTTATTGTCCCGGATTATATATGGGGTTCTGTCAGAGTCCCTGTTGAGCTCCCACGGTGAAAGAAATTGGTCTTCGGTGTACGTATCATTGAAGGGGCATAGAATCTGATTCGCTGCAGTGGCCTTATTCACGGCGGACAGTGCAGTGCTTGAGAATTTCTCCACCAATAATTCAATACCTGACAAAGGTTTGGTTACCAGCTCAAACTGTTCACTGACGTTAACTTTAGCGACCGCCTCTAGGCCGTCGTCTAGTTTTTGTTGGAAATTCACCCTTTCGGTGACATTGCTGAAGTTCCCCAGAAACAAGAATAATGTGAGATAGGAAGGTGAATGGTTGGCAGAATTAACAACGACTTCATGAGTTCATCTCACAATGCTACTGCCAAATTCGTGTCATTGAAGCAAGCGTTTGCTCCAGGCGAAACCTTATCTCCAACGAAGGGCTCGAAGTCTCGAGTGATAATATTGGAGGTTTGGCAGGCATCGAACAGGACGAAACTTGAGCATAGGAAGGCAGATGCCACGATAAAACTCAAAGATCCTAACAACGCGGAGAAGAATCCTGTTGCTTTGATCATCGCCGCAGACGAGCATCTGCACACGCGCCTCTTCCAGACGAGTATGCCAAAAAAACCTACGGTGGCAACGAAAATCGAGACCAGGAACAATGTCATCACTGCAGCTCTGCGGACATCTCGAATCCCAAGCTCTTTTCCTTCGTAATCATATACAATGCTTTGCCAGTTGGTAACCATCAATGAAAATGACTCGAGCTGATCGAGCGCATTTTTTATACCACCCTTGATACTATCTACTTGCTCATATAAATCCACCTTAAGCGTGTCGAGCATTGCCTGTACATTGTCTGTGATTGGAGTGACCTTCTCGTCAAACCCAACGCTCGCAGAATTAAATTGCCGGATGGCATTGGTTTCGTTAAGGCCTTCCGAATGCAGGCGGAAGTAACCAACAAACGATTTAACAATTTGCATTGCATCTTCTTTCACATATTCTGTCCCGTCAAAGATTGACCTCGCATCGAGGGCAGCATCTTCGACTATAGTATGCAGACTTTCAAGTGGAACTTTGGACCGACCCAAGAAAGCAATCAAATCTTCAACGAGGCCATCAGCGTGGAGAAAAGTATTTGAGAGTGCGACGCTAATGTCTTCATTGCCGACAAAGGCGAGTGACCCAGCAGTGATTATTCCTACCAATGTCAGCAAGTAGAGAAACACAGGAATGATGATGTGTTGACACATTTTGTAGCCATCCTTCTTGGGAACTGGCGAGCACAGGAAACAACAACCTTCAAAAGGGCTCCAGAGGCAGCAGCACAAATACCTGCCAATGAAAAACACAACCCAACAAAAAAGTAACAAGGAGGACACGATGCAGCCAATCAGACCGAGTTGACCTATTTCTCGAACATAACTATTATTGGTCCCATAGAGAGCTGCAGTAATAAGGCAAGTATGACGTCAGTAGCATCTCTGGCTCTACTTAAGCACACAAACCTCAAAATCATACCTTCGGCAGCCTTCTCGTAAGCGTCAATCTCGAACCGAGCCGTTCGATTCTGACCTTCGTAAACAGAATTCCAATAGCAGTTTGAGGCACGTTCACAGAAACCACTTCGACATTTATAATCGGCGGCCTTGATGCATGTTTCACCAGACCAGTCCTTGGCTGCGTAAGGCGAATCCTCTTCTATGCAGCGCTCGCTTGCAGTCTCTACATCGCATAGAAACATGATGACATTATCAAGTAAAGTTTGGTAGTACAATTCTGGCTTTGTCCTCAATCTCTCCACAAAGCTCCTTCCAATGACTCCTTGAGAATAATTGTCGAAAAATCCCTCATGACTCTCGTCGTACCTTGGGTAATTGAAATCGTCAACGGGGCATTCAGTTAATGCGAGCCCCCGTTTCTGCTGACGATTAAGATCGTGATCCGCTCTGCTACTTTCAAAGCAAAGAAAAGGGACGATTAGTAACGATCGCACGATCGATTTCATTTGGGACTCTGTTCTACCACCAAAGGATTATTTCTGCGTGTTAAAAAAAACTTAACCACATAAAAATTATAGAAAAACAATTTAATATTTATACATGGCTACACAAGAACTTCACCTATTGATGATGATGTGCATACTCCCCAACATATTGTCTTGTTCGACGCGAACCATACACATTGTGTTTCGACCTTCTATCTCGCATCCAAAACCACTGAATTCACTGCTTCCGCCAGTTTGACTTGGCCATAACGATCAACAGAACTCTGATAACTTGCTTTGAACCTTTTCAAGCTCTCGCTTTGATGCTGCTCTTGATTGCAATAGCATTCTCCCATTTGATGCGTCTCCAAGTGGCTTCCTCTGACCGGCGAACACTTTCTTTTCATATGATGCTTCCTTCAACAGTTTGACGACTGCCCCCAATCCTACGGTGCTTTTCTTAACATGAGTCACGCCATTCTCCTCGTCCGACGGATCCTTTTCGAATCGTTCTCGCCATGTCAACGAGGATACAGATGATGGAGGGGGTGGCAATTCAATACGCAGGTGAATGCGTGGACCTGAATTCTCCCTGCAAAAATTAGCTGGAATGTTATTGCAATCGCTTTTGTTCTGACGGTTCGAGCTAGATTGACGCATCATTTCATTGCGATCGCTTTCGTGGTGACTGTTCGAGCTTGATTGGTGCATCATTTCTGGTTCGACAGATTGTGGGTCAATTAAAAAATGTAATAGATAATAATATGTGCAGAATAGTACGTATGTCGGATGGCAGGCTCATCGCTCATCGTGTCTGCTGATCGTTAATGATCGTTGGCACACTGATCTCTTTCCCTCGGCATGAATCGACACTCTGTGTCTCTTCTTGAGCAAAAAAATAGGACATAAATTAATTCCGCGAACATGAAAGTTTCTTGCGACCAAATAATTTCGGAAATCTTTGTGTATTATTCCTACGTGAGATCGGTAGAGTGCAACAACTTGAATCTGGGGTGACGGCCAGACGAAGGGGAAGGCAAGAATTCCACCCAGAATCTATCATGTCCATCTGACTGAGCTTGCTTCTTCATCCTGCGAAGTGTTGAGGCGAGGGACGTAGCACTTTGGGTAAGGATGGTCGCATCGGATGGGGATGTAGTGTGCTGTTTGAAGAGCACTTCAGCGTAGGTACGGGGACCAGGCGTGGGAACAAATGGTTCAGCGACCTGTGTCATCATCTGAAAGGTGAAGTCACCGTCGCCACTAGACTCGGATGCGTCGTCGGGCGGAAGAGTAGCGACAGTGGTGTGGATTTGTGCAGGCGGTTTGCGAGGGCAAACCATAGAAGCATGGCCTTGTTGGCCACATGTCTTGCAGATAATCACCCGAGTCTTGCGACCCCCAGAGACAGAACCCGACGAGGAAGACGTCTTGGATCCGGCATCAGACTTTGGTGTGCCAGGAGTCTTCTTGTCGGAATTCTGGGCAAAAACGAGGGCTTCCTCTTCCTGCTTCGGCATGGGATCACGGGGATGTTGCTGCGGAGGACCGCGGGGCTGACGGACCACATTCCCGTCTTTGCGCCTGCATCATTTGGAGGCAGGCGTCAGGTGTCTTAGGATAGAGATCATTGCCAAAACCAAACTGGTTAGCGAGTTCATTCCAGAGGGCACCATAACGGTCCTTGTTCGCTCCACTTAACATGAGGGCGGCCAAAAACTCATCCTGGACAGCTTTGTGGGCAATTCCCAACTCATCCGTGGAGGGATCGGCGGAATCCGTGCAGGTCCCGGCCGTGAACATCTCGCTGAGCTTCTGTGCAACAAAGGTAGGGGTGATCCCAATCGCGCCCATGCCGCCATACGTCTTGATGGTGTCGACATGAGCCATAAACTCACGGTGGTAGGTACTATTGTCCATACCATCACGTTGAAAAAATGTAAAGAGCTTCTTTTGAGAAGCCACCGTGGCCATCACACTTTGCGTCTTGGAGTCATAAGAGCAACATAGACCCTGGATGATTTTCAGCAGGCCAATCGGGTCCTTGCGGGATTCCACCGTTGGAAATGCGGCAGAAGTCTCGAGATCATTTTTTAGGGTAGTGGAGCATTGGTTATAGATGTGAATATATGCCTTAGGCATACTGTCGTTGTAAACCTTGAGTTTCGCGGACTGCTCGGCGTATGTTTTCTTCCATTTGTACTCCTCCCAGGAAGTCAATGGAATATCGTTCCCAACAGCGTCCTTGCGCAGCGTAGGCTCGTCATCAACAGTAATGATGACGTCTTGCATCTTGAGGATTGCGTCGGAGACCTCGGCGCTGTATGTTGTGTGGAAATAATTTGCCATGACTTTTAGGGAGCGCTGAAAAATTGCAGCATCGACCTGGCCAGTGTTGTCGAAGACGACAGTATCCGGAATGTCTTTGTTTCGCGTGGGGAACTTGTTGGACGTAGTTGCTGAGCCCGTGGTACCGCCTGTCCCGGCGGGGTTATTCCATCGGTTACGCCCCCGGCGTCCCCCTCGTCGATTGGGTTGGCCAGCGCCCCCCCCGCTGGGCGAGAGTTTCGCGCCCGGTTCTTCTTTGACGTCGTTCCCCATGATCTCAACCTGAATTACTTCGCAAATATGAAGGAGATGGCGATGGCAAGGATCGTCACGATGACGGTGATCGGGAACCAAGAGTCCTGGGCTTGCACCCCCGTGCCAAGCGTCACCACAACGATGGCAAAATAGGCTGGGACAACGACGAGCACTGCGCAGACAGGCTCTGTTTTAACTTCGAATTTCATTCGATAATGGGCGTAATGCCCCTGCTAAATTAATCAATATGTTGAGGCGATCGTGAAATGGATTAATCACTTAGCCGATTTAACATTGGAAATCGAGATATTGATTAATTTATGAGCGTAAGCTCTCTACTTTGCCGTGAGAGGATCTACTTGGAGATCGAGCTCGGAATAGATGGTGGAGTTGCACGACGACGTGGAAATAAGGCGTTGCGCCACGTCACATTCTTCGGTGCATACTCGTACGCATGGCCAGGTACGTTAGTACCCTGAGACTGTGTCTCAACACGAAGCACATAATGATGTCATGACTGGATGTATTTCCTGCAACTCCTTTAATGCTGGTATGGTGCACGCCAATGTGGGTCAAAAACGTCTTAAACGTAACATTTTAAGACGTTTTTTTCTCCGGTCAATCGTAGATTTTCTTAAGTGATGCATGATGCAAATGAAGTATTATCTCATTAACATACTAGGTACCACAAATATGCTAGAGTAGGTGTGAAAGTAGCGTAAGAGGAATCGTATTTTGATCTAAATAAAAATCTTTGGGCGCCACTAACTTGTGCCTACGCTACGCTACGGCAAAGAGTGGCAAATTTGACGTTCCACAATGATTCTTTCAATTTTGCTACCGCTATCTCGACATTTGACACCTTCTCTATCATACCATATCATATACTATAGTAGTAAAGATTTAAAGTGTGTCGTTGTCGTCCGTCGTCGTCGTTGTCGTCGTCATCCGTACCTATTGAGTTCCCACGTAAGTACATTAGCACATTGCATTAGTACTTTTTACTGTACGTATGGCAGGACGAGGCGACGGGTGACACGACAATGCACGCGGCACGACGACTGTGACGGGCGGCACGACGACGGCAAGGGGCAGAACGGCGACGGGCAACACAACGACGGCAAGGATCAGCAGGGCGACGGGCAGCACGACAACGGCGACGGGCGGTACGACGGTGCGGCACGACGACGGCGATGGGCAACAAGACGACAGCAATGCGTGGCACGACGATGGCAACGCGCGGCACGATGACAGGTGATACAATGACGGCAACGGGCGGCACGACGATGCGGCATGATGACGGCGAAGCGCAGCACGGCGACGGCGACGCACGGGCGACACGACGACGGGCGGCTTGGCGACATCAAGGGGCAGCACAATGACGGGCGGCACGACGACGGCGACGGGCGGCACGACGACAGCAATTAGCAGCAGGGTGACAGGCGGCACAACGACAGCAATGAGCAGCACGATGACGCGGCAAAACGAAGGCGACGGGCAGCACAACAACGGCAAACGATTCTCTGATTCGGATGAAGATGACCAAGACGAAGCTCGTTGAGACGAAAGGATGAGACAGAGATCGAATCTCGACCCTTTGCAGCATGCACAAGAGATGGATATGTCGCCTTACTCCCTCTCCCTCCCCC
>JALLOS010000493.1:0-12051 GCA_036939435.1 Stephanodiscus minutulus
AGATGCGCCGGCTGCTGGCGGCTGGCGACACAATCATCAACGATCGCTGGACGGCGGGTGACAACAGAGAGGGCAGTGGACAAGAGCAAACAACAACCAACCATTGCCATTGCGCCTTGAAGGCGGACGAGTGGCGGCCTGCGGAAAGATCAGCGGGTGATGATAAGGCGAAGGACGATGTCGACGAGGAGGACGAGCAAAGAAGAGGAGGATTTTGACAAAAACAAGGAAGAGGATTGTGCTGCTGCCGCCACCGCTGCCCCCACTGCTGCTGCTACCACTGCCGCCACCGCAGACTACCACGCCAGCTCCGCCGCTACTGCATCTGATCAAGAAGTGGCAGCAGTGGTGGCAGCACGAGGTAGTGGCTTGCGGCGGGGCGTGGTAGTGGTAGCAGCAGCAGCTGAGCAGAATGCCATTGTTGACACCTGTTTTGTGTGTGTCTTCTTAGTGAATGTTTGTTACTTGTGGCACAGAATACCATGTTTCGAGGGTCGTTCTCTCAGGATTCCAGCCGGATTCCGGGTTCCGGAGGATTCCGGAACAAATTATCTTGCCCTGGAATGATTTAATTCCTACATGTGTTCCGTGGAATCTGAAAGAAAACGCGGAAATCTGAGGATTCCAAAAAATGAGGCCAGGCAGAAACGAAGAAAAAAAAACGGAATGCACAATCTAGTCTATTTACTTAAGAAACCAATTGACTAGCTAACTACCCTACCGACCATACAACCCAATCACCTCCTATAACTTGGGAACCGATGGTCCGATTGACTGATTGAACATACTAAATGAACCGACAGGACATAGTAGAACCGTTTTGCACTTGAGATCATGTTGATTGTACCACTACAGGCTGAGTTTTGTACGCAGACACACAAAATGCCCCCTAAACGCCCCTCTAGGCGGGAAAGAGTTGCAGCAAACAGCTATGGATGCTCATGAGCGTCAACTTTTTGACAAGCTTCTTTGGTAATTGGTAACTTCAACCATATTTGTCCATTGTCAGCGTTTGATAGCTAAAACGTTAGCTGAGTTCTTCAGCTTCCATTGTGGCGTTCGACCTTTTTACGCAGCTTGTTGCTTTGATGAGCTGAGTAGAGGGTCCGTTTCGTGCCTTTTGAGCGCTAGCTTCAGGAAGCGATTTTCACAACGCCACAACTCAAATTTTTACTCCAAAATCAATAACCATGGTGTCCGCAGGGGCAATATGGGGCCAATACTCACCCAATGGCGGCGTCCAGTGTTATTTAGGGTAGCCCTAGACCTGCCGTACTGGGTGATGTGCTTGGCACCGTACCACCTGATCTGCATGGCCATCGAAATGGCTCGCGAAACAGCAGGTGCATGTTTTTCTGTCGACGATTTTATGTCTTGCATAATCGTAGCTAAACGGCCATGGTATGGTCTATTAAAAATAAAGTCGAGCTGCAACATTGTTCTTTTCTATGTATTAATGTAAATGACCATGGTACGGTCTATTTTATAAATAAAGCCGAGATGTTATTTTCTCCTTTAGTTTATTGATTTTACTAAAACCCTTAGATGAGGGCCTCGTCCAACCCCTTTCGAAGAGGCTCCCGGGGATGCGGTATGTTCGTCCATCAAAACCATGCCACTGGAGGGGGAAACAACTCTATCATGGTGAGGATGTTTGTGTGCTTGTGTTTAGCTAGCCAAAAGACTTCGGAGCAAAAGTTTTTTGTTCCCGCCAGAACGGACTTAGGTGTTAAGCTGTTTTAACAGCTAAGGAGGACGGTCATGACCGTCCACTTTTTGACAAGCTTCTTTGGTGCTTAGTAAGTTCACCATTTGTTGTACGCTGTCAACGTTTGGTAGCTAGAAAAATAGCTGAGATCTTCAGCCCAATTGTGTCAGGTTAAAATTTTGTGAGCTTGCGGCATTGATGATGTGAGTAGAGGGTCTATTTTGTGCCTTTTTTGCTGCTAGCTTTGGAGGTGCCGTTTTCACCGCCACAACCTTGGTTGTGTGTGCCGAAACCGATGACCCTGACGGCTGCCGGGGCAATACGTTGCAAATAGTCGCCTGGTGGCGGCGTTCAGTGGCCTCTAATGTAGCCCAGGACACCCTCCATTGGGTGATGTGCTCAGTATTGCAATGGCTGATGGCCAAGGCCATCGAAACGGCTAGCGAAGGAGGTGAATTTGTTTGCCATCATCAATTTGTTGTCTTGCATAACTTTAACTAAACAACCTTGTTATGGTCGATTCAAGCCGTAAAATTTGTTTATTACTATGTTTTAATTTAGTTAGTATGGTTTGGGCTGCAGCCGGCAACAATGGATGCCGTTTAGGCCACCATTGTTGCAATCGTGCGAGCCCGATTTCAATAACAAATAGAGGTAGCTACAATGTATTATCCAACACCTCGGACGTGTCGACGCTGTGTTGGATTGAGTGAGAATATATTTTCATTATCAATATTTCTATGGCCATTCTAGTCACAATGCTTTGTGAGCGCGCCAATGACCATGGTGGTTGCCGTCGTCCTATGGCCAACTTGTCGCCCCACTCCCGGAGGCACACTACAATCAGAAACCATACTAAGAAACAAGTTACGTTGCTAAATCTAGAAAAAAACATGGTTATGTATACTATTATGACCATTAAGGGCACAGAGCGTCGTGCCCGACCTCGCTATCTGGCCAAAGATGTCAAGATTGGGCCCCACAATGATGATCTCTACTGCGCCCAACTGGCGCAGACCTCAATCAGGGTGTCAAGAAGGCGCCTCCCGTTTCGGCGCAGTAGAGACGAACTATTCAACAAGCGACGATAATCGGTCGACAGGGTATTGATTAATAGATGTTGTAATTGAGCTAGGCTCATCGCACAAAATTTTCCGGTGGTGAAAATGGCGGGGCGGAGTTTTGGGAGCAAAAAAACTACGGTCTGACTGTCACCGTGTCGTTTGAGGAGCCTTGCGGGGGCGGGAGGTAGCCCCCTAACTACGGAATCGGGGGCAAGCCCCCTGAAATCTCTCAACCTCATTGGATACATACCCCGTCCCGCCCACCCAAACTTGGGGATCACTACTCTATACACCAAGGTAACTAATTTGTAAGTACCTTGGCGGGTCGCGTAGCTACCCGAAACAATAATGGCTTTCACTCTACGTAGGAATTCAAATTTTGGTGACAAAGCTACTGCCTTTTCCAGGGAGGTTTTCTCCCATCCCCGAAACTGTGATGTGTGGAGACGAAGACTGGGACAAGAAGCATTGTTAGCTCCTGTTAGCCCCCACAATTTTCTTTTCTGGACTCCCGCATCCCAAAGTTCATAAAGCAGATTATTTTAAATAAAAAAGTTTCAGAATGGAGAGTGAGGCAAACGGTCTAGATCGCAACGGATTCGTCCGCGTCGGGGGATTGGGAGTGTGTGATGCTGACGAAATTAGTCGCGCCGGGGGATTGGGTCACGTTCATCGCGACGGAGGAGGGGGGCGTGACGAAATTAGTTGCGCCGTGGGATTGGGAGTGCACGATGTTTCGAATCGCGACGGAGGAGGACGGGGGCGCGATGCTTTGAATCGCGACGGAGGAGGATTGGGTCGTGATGCTTCGAATCGCAACGGAGGAGGACGGGGGCGCAACGAAATGAGTCGCGCCGGAGGAGGACGGGGGCGAGATGCTTAGAATCACGACGGAGGAGGATTGTGTCGCGATGCTTAGAATCGCGACGGAGGAGGATTGGGTCGTGACGAAATGAGTCGCGCAGGAGGAGGATTGGGTCGCGATGCTTCGAATCGCGACTGAGGAGGACGGGGGCGCGATGCTTCAAATCGCGGCGGAGGAGGATTGGGACATGATGATCCGACAAACGGTTCATCCTTCCCAGCGGCGAGGTGATCCAAGCAACAGAAAAAGCGGAGTATCCATTCAACGTCAGAGCACCAGCCAATGAACTCCACATCACCCCCGGCGTCAGTCAACACTCACTCCTCAGCATGGGAAAATACGCAGATGCCAACAACATCACAGTGTTCGACAAGGACACCGTCAACGTCTACGATGCCAATAACACCATCATCACCGTAACAAGAGATGCCATCTTACGGGGATGGCGGGACACCTAAGTGCAACAGACCTAACATAGTAGGCAAATATGAAGACTACTATTATTAAAGGTGTGTTAACATCTTATGAGCTCATGCTCGCTATCCTATTTAGGTGGCGTGTTCGATTGTGCAGCCACAATATCGTGTGGCTCTGACGCAGTCATGTATCCGACGGGTCGGATCATCAGGTTCATTTGTTGCAATATTAGTAAAAGCTCATTGAATTCCATAAATGAGAACTATGGGCATCTGATGTTAAGCAAGGACCCAGGCAAAATGATCAAGGGCCTGAACATCCCACTTGTGGAAATCTTTGTGGTCCTTGCTGGTCTGGAGGTATTCAGGTGAGATCTGATCACTAATTAATGCACTTGCGCATTCCCACATCGTACAATCGATCCCGTTTGATAGAGGTTTCGTCATGTGGGGTGTGAAGGATGCATTACCAGAACAAGTTGCCCAGCATGTGACACCCATCCCAGATTAAGGCGGAACTCCAAACTGAATTGGATCATCTCTCTGTTTGGTAGAGCAAAGAGCCAAAGACCTTATCGTGCTTTATTATGATTTTCTTCAAAGATTGGTTTCAAGAAGTGTCCCGTGATCCATACTGGGACCAACTTGTCCAATGTCTCGTCGATCAAAACGAACCAATTCCTGAAAGACCTGACGAATGGCCACAACAGCAGCAGCAAGGTCACAGAAGCCCCATAAACCATGATCAGCACTGCTACCACTAACACAATGTGCCTCCTGAACAATGATCATTTCCACCAACTCCTCCTCTGAGAGGAAATGATAACCAACATCCACCTTCACCGCCACGATGCCAACACAAAGACCCCAATCAAGACCTACAAACAAACGCAAATACATCCCAGATCAAGTAGAACACATCATGTACGACACGCTCAAGATTCTTGGCGCTTCAGAAAGAGTAGTAAAGAGACTAGTACCGAGCTCTCTCAATGCTATACCTCCCGGACAAGTGGGATCCTGTCAGATCCAACATGACTATTGCACAATCAACAGAGCACTTCCAACTCCTCAACAATGCCCAGCGCACCTTCGTCAAATTATTTGAGACAAAATTGAGTATTTTTCTATTGTATGAACGTTATTCACTTATGTTAGTTATACACGGTGCAAAAGCCTAATTATGGTAGCTACGAATTTATTATTATTATTATTATTATCCTTGCTGTGGTCTGAAAACAGTCCCCAACCAAATTCTCATGATTAATTACATTTTTTATCCAGACATGTCTGAGGTTCCTTTACCAAAGCGGCGGGAGATAGGATGGACTGCTGATGATTGATGAGGGGCAAAATGCGCCCTGCGATTACATACAAACTCATGCGAGGAAGATATGGTAGAACCGGAAGTAAAAATACAACTTTCTCATTATTATTTTGTTCATAGTATCTTAGGAGACTGAACTTTGGTCATGAACATTCAAGAGTGACGCCATCATTAATTAATCCATTCAGCACCTCTGGATCTCAGATCCTCTCCCTAGATATCCTGCATAGCGTGGTAGATTACATGAGCCAAGCTGAGAGATCTGCAAATGGCAGAAAGTACAGCACAATGGTCGAAGGCCTACATAAAAACTCACCTAATCTTGTCGATTGATCCGTTGATCTTTGTGGTACTGGATGAAGAGAGGTCCCGCTCCTTATTGGCAGTGTTCTCGACCGACTGAGGACCGCACGAAGAGCACATGATGTGTGTTAAACTGTGCGTTCCACCCCGGACAAGGAGCTGTGTATCTCACCAAATCTTTCTACTCCTCAGCGATCCGTCGAAGAGGGGGTAGTACGACGGGCCGAAATCCGCCAGCGGGCCCTTCAACTTCTCCAGCTCGGCCCAGGGGCCCTGCACCGTCAGGTTGACGATGTCCGCGTACTGGCGCGATAAAAGGAAGGGGAGGGAAGAGGCGACAAACTGGGGTTAAATCACGCGGGATGCAAATCCAGCATCGACAAAACGTTGTCACCACTCTTTATAACAAACAATGATCGAGACACATGTAAACTACCCCTGCTCCGTATGTCCTCACCTGCAACGCCTCGTTCAGCACACCCATGACGTTGTCGAGGTGCCTCAGCACAGCGTCGGCGGAGACGTACCCCTCGCGGCATATCACGAAGCCATCCTCGGACGGCCCGACCTGCGGCGGCAGGAAAACGCCACATCGAGCGGCGACGGGGGGTTCGACGACGACGACGACGGCCACGCAAACGCGATTCGATGAGCAGCGGTTGATACCAAACAGCGAAAAAAGAGGAATATCGTGGAGAAAATCTAGAAATATAATGTCGTCGCAACTCACAAATCCGTAATGAACGCACGCGCCCCCCTCGTTCACCTTCACCAGCTCGATGAATTTCGGCAGTAGGGCCGTGTATTGCTCCATCATCCCATCCTTGACCTTGAACTTTGGTACGAGCGTCACGACTGAGTCGTCCTCGTACCACGGCTCCTGCTGATTCGCCGGGGATGAAGACAACGTGGGCGGACTGACGGTAGCCATGATGGTAAGTGAAGAAGTGAGTTGTGCTATCGCAGTTTCGATGTATCGAACTGAATCGTATTGCTGTATTTGTATTGATAGTAGAAGGTGATCGATGCCTATCAATATTGATTTTGTGAGGATAACGAATGGGAAGCAATTGTCACTATCATGTCAATGATGTGCGTCGATCATCGTGTTTTCTTGGTTCCGTTCTTGCTTCATGGTCACACTTTGTTTGAATAATATTATTGTATGTACCGAGAAGGTGTTGCTCCGACGCGCACCTGCCGGAATAAAACAGTCGACCAACCCGCCCATCATCCCATCTCAAGCTCCCCAATCTCCCCAATCTCCCATAAAACCAAAACTCCGCGAATAGCCCACCAACTTCCCTTCTTCTTCGTAGCAACACCGCACCAACACGAAACATCATGATGAAGCTCTTCCTTCTCGCAGCACTTTCTCTTTCCACCTCTAGTGTGTACGCACACGATTGCAACAAATCTACTGGTTACTCCACCTGGTGCGAGTCGCTCGGCGAATGCATTCGCGAATGGGAGACGACGTGTCCCCCTTTGGCTGGCGGTGATAGCGACAAACACGGGTGCACACCATCTGCTGGATACACCTGGTGCAAGGCAAAAAACAAGTGCATTCGTTCCTGGGAGGAGAGTTGCGACACCCCTTCAGACTGCACGGGTCTAGGTAAAGCGGCAGCGACACGCATCGCACAAGAGTTTTGCGGTCATAGTTTCGGTTCTCATAAGGACCCCAAATCCTCATCAAGCTGCCGTGCTCAGGCCACCGATGTATGCAAGGCAAATATCGACGCTGCAAAGAAGTATCAGTGCAGTAACTTATACGAGAGTACCACTGACTATAAAATGATGCAAGACAAGTGCGAGGGGCTAGTAAAAAGGTGGACTCCTAATAGTAATGGTCTTCGTGGAGCATTCACTCAATTTTTGACCGATCTTGCAGTCTCCGAAGAGGAGGATCCGATGTCGACCTCTGTAGACACAGAGACGGGGGAGTCTTTGTCATCTGATAGCTCTGTGGACACGGAGACTGAGGAGTCTTTGACATTCGTCGACGAGGAGTAGGCAGCTACCTTAGTGGTATCCAACACTTATGAGGAAGCAATTCTTTATTAAAGACTAAATATTGTGCGAAGCTCAATGTACCATGCCCTACGTGCTGCCGATTGTCCACCACCTTGATATTTGTTTTCATTCAATGAAATTTATAGCACCGTGCTTAGCATCCTAGCAGCGTGCCCCCTCCAAACAAATTTTCAGTCTTTTGTCTCCCATGCTAACTTCAGGCCTCTGGGTCTCCCCTTCATCGTTCTTCTTGTCCTTTACGGCACTTAACAGAGGAAGACTTAAAAGTAGGATGAGATTATCATCATCCTGATTTGAGGTATTGACTTTGCTGATTGGGCAGATTATAACTGAGATGATTATGCCGCATAGCTCATATCATCATCGTGACAGTAGCATTGGTGTGTAGAGGCGAACATGGTACTTGGGTACGACCAATCTGTCTTTCAACATTATCGGGGAAACGGACCAACCAGTTTTTGATTTAATGTGACATGTTTGATTCTCTCTCCTACTTTAAAAAAAGTCGTCTCCTATCGCCCCCACCTCAGAAATCACAGATGCCCCCCTCTATTGCCGCATGTTCGACCCTCCATCCTTCGGTCTCCACCTATCCGCGTCCTCTCCCTGGACCTCTCTATTTGCGAATGTGTGGACCATCTTTTAAAACAACCGTATCAAAATCACGGAGACGTTGGTTGTTAAGAACAGCTAGTTGTGTATAGATGTCGTGGGCGGCGTACGGCGGCTGTAGGTGGAGACGATGGCGATGGCGGACCAGGCACCACAGGCAACATTGAATGGTGTGGGCAAATTGCAGAAGCATGGTAGTACGGTATTGTATTGTGGCAGAGGTCACGGGTCCTTCCCTCCGAACACCACACCCTCCTCATTGCACAACTCAACATCAATGCCGGCGGCCATAGCATCATGGACCCACGATCCCGAGAAATTCCGGACTTCATGCTATCATTTACATCGGCCCTCCGCCATGCGACCAGGGGTATATATCTCAACAAACACCTCCACACAGTACCGCTCCACTCAACAATCTCTGACCTTTTCTCCCTACCACCAATCACGACTCCCTTATCCTCCAACGCTACAACCATCTTCTACCACAAATCGCGCAAATTGCATGTCCACCCACCACACCACGCACGGAACTTGCCCACTACTTCTTAACCACACTCTCTCCACATAGCATAACAAACGTGGCCGCCTCAAACAACACTGCACCCACACAGTAAAAGCCAAACTCTACAACCACATGGTCGAACACAAACACGCTGACTTCCACCTCCTCCCAAGCATCCTCTCCACACAAACCTCATATCCCATCATCAGAATGAGTCGCAGTGCCATCAAACACCGCCTCTCACCCCTCAGCTTCCTCATCAGCATCCAACGCAAACTACGCCTCCCAATTTACCCACCAAACACATGTTGCACATGCGGACACCACAACCACGATGTATTTGGCCACCACGCCTTCTGTTGTGACAAAGGCAGCAAGAAACGTACACACAATACTATTGCTAGTGACTTTGCTATTATCCTATCCCCCGTGTTGGCGACAGCAGGATACATCTACCCAAACACCAAATTAGACATCAACACACACTTTCACCTCCGATCTGACCCCACTGCACGACCGTTCGACATATCGTTCAATCCGAACCCCAGCTCCCACCACCGCTGCCCCTACAATACCATCGGCGCAGACATCACCATCACAGGAACCACACCACCCCCAAAACGTCACACATCTGAAGACATCATCAAAACCATCACTGCCAACGCAGATCACCATCTTCAAATACACGAATGACGCAAACTTGGGCTAATCAACAAACCAGCAACTGCCACCACCCCACCTGTCCGACAAAGTCATTGGCGAACTCTACCACAAATACATGGTCCTCATCCCAATCACGATTGACCCCTTTGCTCAATTTGGTCCAATGTTCCAATCTTTCCTGACATCCACTGACTCTCACCCCCAAGAGCCATGGTTTACTACCCACCGCCTCAAGAAATTCAACCGCCCCTATGCCAACCTTATGTACGAGCAAGCCTCCAAACCGCCCTGCACACTAGGCCGACTTCTTCTGGAAACAATCCAAATCACCCACACGACGCACATTCTACGGTAGCTCATACACCGCACCGACACCAAGTCGTATCCACACAATTCAACAACCTGGCCTTGCCGTTTCAAAAAGTTATAGCTCGCTTCTAACTAATGCGACCCGTACGTTCCACAGACCACCAACAGCACCTCATTTTGTCTGTACTCTTTCCTGGCTCACTCTGAAGACACATATTGCGTAGATACGTAGCTTCCTAAAATAGATATATATATAAAATATATCATACCACTCTTGTGCGTGACAGATCAAGTGCCGATTCCCGCCAATTTCAGGCGTTGGTCAGACTCCTGTCCCAATGCTGGAAAAGACATAACAGAGTTTGGAGCCAGTCACTTCTTGTTCGTTGGTCCTCAGCGTGGGGAGCAAGAGGAGGAGTCATGCGGTTGTAATCATGTTCACTATGATTCAATCCCCTTGCCTGATCCCGGATCGGCCCGTCGGCCGTAGTAAAAAGATGCTTCCAGGGTGGGTTTGGGGATTTTCTTACCTTCTACTGCTCTTAACTCCAGTGACATGGACGCGGGTAGGATTGTCAACATTGTCCATTGTTCAGCTTTGGTTTGTTGGACATGATAATCAAACAGATATGTGGAGAGACACTGGCATTGTCGGGGACTGCTTCGTGGCTGGGTTGTGACTTTGACAGCTCACACGACATTAAGTCACCGTCAATAATGACATTTCAAGTGCATGCCATTGCGACAAAGTCTCGAGGTGTGAAAAATTTGAAATTCTCCGCGCTGCTTCCCGCCACATCCCTCCCCCATCAGCCACAACACGACAACTTGGACTATGCTATCAAGAAGCCGCCACAGAATGCCAAGGGAAGCCAAAATTGAATACCTCGTAATGAATGTTGACCGACAACCAGTTGTTACTGCTTTTATATGATGTACATTCTTCATGAGTTCCATTGTAGGACACAGGAGTGGAATAAAAATAAAAATATTTGCATGGGTGTATTGAACCATAGAGATTCAATGTATGCTCAATACAAAAATTTTCACACTTGTACAGATTTCTCAATGCAGATTGTATTGAATCACTCTCATTTTCTGCGCCAGCTGCTCCTTGCTTGGACACCATCAAATGAAGGCACAATACCACGGCAAATCCTGGAACATTAGTTAGTGATCAACCACTGAGCTGCATCCCCTCGTTGTAGCTGATTGCTTGGGCTGTCAAGATGTCATCTATTTCGGGTTGGGCCTAGATCATTATCGCACAAGTGTGTGGGCTCAGTTCTACCTCCTTCAAAGTAGATGCCGTCCTTTCCTTCCAAACCGCAATTTTGATTTCATGTTCTTACACTGGACTATTAAAACTTCTACGAGTCCGGTCACAATTGAGAATCCCCCAGACCGGGACTTCAGAACTCCCAACGACTTCTGTGCTTTTTCACGTAGGAATAGTAGAAATCCTTAGCTGTAATTCCCTGTATGTAGAATAGTACCGAGGCTCTACAGAGGATCTTTCGGCATCAGAAAGTCCTGTGAGGCGGGAATCACAGCCTCCTCCCCTGAATATTATCTTCCACCACGCCGGGGATTGGGGCTACGGATTCTGCAGACCTTGTGGTGCAGGCTCGGGTGGAGACGGGTCTCTCGCGTCAGCTCCAACAGACTCGTCGCGAGTTGCCGCATCCCCAGGATGGAGGATCCTCTGGATACCCCGTCTGGTTCCGCGATGAGCAGCTTGCTAAATGGTATGCTGGAGAGGCAACCAGCGTCGTTCCCCCCACCGCCTCTAAGCGTAGACGTGACGTCTACACCTAGATCACATCTACACTTTTTCCACATAGGAATCCGTAAACGTCGTACTGGTCCTACCTAGACGTGATGTCTAGGTGTAGATGTCACGTCTAAGCTTAGACGTGACGTTTAGGGTTAGACGTGATGTCTGGGGTTAGACGTGACGTCTACGCGTAGACGTGATGTCTACAATTAGACACGATTCTACGTACTGTACACAACATACTATTAGCTGTTCGCAAACAACAATAAAGCTATGTACCTATCTTCTGTCAAATCCCTCAAGTCCATTGTATCTACACTGTTGGACTTCGATTTTTCTTTTCCGCGTACGATGGACCTTGCACACTATTTTTTAACCACACTCTCCCCACATAGCGCACGTGGCCGCTTAACAGGAATACGACTATAAGGGTTTGGGCGGGAACGAAAAACTCCCGCCCCGTAG
>JALLOS010000494.1:0-19919 GCA_036939435.1 Stephanodiscus minutulus
CCTTGAACTGATTCCTCACGTCGCATCCAGGCGTCAGCCCCGTGACATTCACCACGACGCCCCCCTCTACGTGATTCTCCTTCAAATTGTAAAATTCGCACGGTACGCAATCCCTCACGTTCGACTTCGTAACGATGAGGTCGGATCCCCCGATCAACGGCCGCAGGGCGTATCCCGCATCCAGTATGGCCTTGCCCATTTTCTTCTCGTACATTTCCACGATGTAATCTAATTGGTTCTTGTGAGGCTCCTCGAGGCAGTCGAATATCGCCCCCGATTTCGCGATGATTTCCAACCCCACTCTATCCACGGCGTACATCATGCTCTGTACGTGCACGCCGTCGACGAGTTTGCAATTCATGCTGAGCCCCGTCATTTTCACCCGTTCGTCGAGGAGCGCCGTGAAGTGCGACGTCCAGGGACCGGTCCTCCTCGCGGAGGGCGGCGCGGGGCCCGTCACGCCGCAGTTGACGAATACGAAGTAATCGTACGTCGACAGCTCCCTCAGCCCGGGCACCCCCCCGCTCAGGGTGAGATGCGCCGCTTCCATGTCGTAGCAGACCGACCTCCGCGAGACTAGGATGACGCCTCCGCCTCCGCCTCCGCCTACGCCTCCGCCGTTCCTCCCCAATCTCCGCCCGCACATTCGATTCAGCCGTCGAACCCACGGGAGGTAAGGGGCGTAATACTCCCTCCCCACGACGATGACGGTGTCCTGGACGTCGCAATCGACGACACCGTATCGCAAAAAGAACTCGAAGTTCTTGATGTACAATCCCGTCATGGGATGGGATGGGGGGGTGCTCGGACCGGCGTACACGACGAGGACTCGGGGAGGAGGAGGAGGAGGAGGAGGAGGACTCCCCCCCCCCCCCCTCATCTTGGCGACCCACCCGTCGAGCGCACCGCCGTCGGTGGTGGCCGTGATGGCCGTGATGGCCGCGGTGGCCGTGCCGTTGCTGGGCGCGAGATTCGCACGGTTGCGGCGGTCGGTCGTCGGTCGGATTGGGGGGGGCAGCACGCTCTTCGCGACGATGGCGCAATTCTTCAATTGTGACGCGTCGAAGAGGTAATTCGTGTAGACGTTGACGTACATGATGTAGAGGGTGGCCAGTGCGGGGAGGGGGAAGCGGGATACCAATGCCGTTCTCCATTTGTTCTTCGGGGGGGGGGGGGGGCTGCTCGCCATTATTGCACGCTTTCGTGGTGATATGATGTAGCGTGGAGGCGATCGATTGGACATCATGATCTTGGCATGGTATTACTTACTATCTACTAGAGTATTGCCCAAGTCAGGATTCAGGATTCGGAAGATTCGGGTGGGCATGCAAATCAGGGCGAAACTTTCCCGTGGCGTGGACGAAGCGAAACTCTCCCGGCGGGTTCAACGGATAGAATCGAAAGAAAGAGAGAGAAAAAAGAAAGGGGTTATGTATATTGTACGTAGGAATTTGTTAATTATGAGTTGATTTTTCGCTATGTAGGAATCAAATAAGCAAGTACCCGCCATGTTGCTGTTGAGTGAATATCGATGGTGGCGTCCCATAACTCCCGCCACCGAAAAAGAAATTTCTATGCGCATAAGACCGAAAAAGAAGTCCGTTCCAATCTATTTCTATGCGCCAATAAAAATGAGAACAAGATCACGTCGTGTTCTCATTTTTATGGCACCAGCACAACATTATCGTTTTTTTCACTTTCTACCTATTATTATTATTTCCACATGGACGGGAAAATCCCCTGGACGGAAGTGTCCCTCTCCTCCGTTGATGGTGGGGATGCACAGGCAGGGCTTTCTCATATATCCCTAGCTGTGCCCGTAAACAAAAGAACAGCAACATGTCACGTGGATCACACATATCATGATTATTCCAGGGTGTCGGAGGCCGTGGAAAGGAAAAAGGCGCCGAACTTCCCGGCTAAGCTGCACTTAATTCTCTCCGATCCAGAGTGTTCACATGTAAGTCGATATTTCGGTTTCGGCGAATGATGAGAGTCATCGTTCCTATCATTTTGTGGGAGACGCTGGCTCTGGCTCGCTATGCAACGACCTCGCAACCGCAACTCGCAACCGAAACCATCTTCGTACTAAATACGTCCTGCAATAATTTCCCCGCCTATCTCGATGCCAAAAGATCATATCATGGATGGTAAGATTCATTTTCACATTGCGTCTATTGATCTATGTACTAATTGTCATGATCATTTTCGCCCGTCTCATCAACAATCTAACTCGGTCTTGCATTCGTTTTCTGATCATCTGAAGCCGCATGGTAGGGCGTGGAAGATCCACAACAGGGAGCTCCTTATTAGTGAGGTGGTACCCAAGTACTTTTCCCACAGAAGATTTGAATCCTTCGCGCGCCAACGTAGTGGGTGGGGATTCAAACGTCTCCATCGGTCCGGAAATGACTTCAGCGCGTTTTACCACGAATGTTTCCTCAGGGGTCTCCCACATTTGATAGGAATGATGAAGCGGGTGAAGCCGAATCAGGGAAAGTTGCTCCCGCACGCGGAAGGAGAGCCCAACTTCTACGAAATTGACAAACAGTTTCCACTGTCCCCTTCGATGAAGGCCTATCAGAGTCAATTCCAATACCCTCCTTCTCACATGGAAGTAGATGCGGGCTATGGAGCTCCGCAGAATCCTCAAGCTGGTTATCACACCAACCCTTACCAGTTTTCTTCCTCTCCAGGAGCTTATGGCCCCCCATCGCCTTTGTATGGTCCTCCACCGCCTTTTTATGGTCATTGTGGTGACCCATATGCGGCGGCAGCCTACCCTCAGATGGGCGGCTATCCACCCTACCCTCCCCATTATCATATGCAATATGGCCACCAACCCTACGAGCAATATCCTTACTACTCTATCCTCCCAGTCCTCCGCGTTTCATTCCATCTAACCGTGACAATGCGCCACCAAGTGGTGCTGGTACTGTGAATAGTGAAGAGGTTCCTTCGGCTGAGGTTGTGCGGGAAGAAGTGGCCATCACTCTCCAGAGTTATAAGCCAGCAAGTTTTTCGCTGTGGCCATCGAATATCTCGGCAGAATCAGAGAATGAATGAAAATCATATTGTTGCAAAATGTTGAATTCTTTTGAGGAGTCATAACATTCCAACGATTCAAGCATTCTGCATGAAACCTGCACGATGATCTTCATGATAACTGAAATGAAACGGGATGCAATTTGGATGTGACAGGGCGATTTTGACGAGAGTCCTTCTGATGAGTGATACCTTGCCAACTTTCCAAGAACGTTTGCAAGATGACCAAAATGAAGTTAGGAGCAATTTTTGATGTGAAAGGGAATTTTGAATGCAGCGGCGTAGTGACACGCACAGCATTAACCCAACTTATTTGTAAATCCCATCCTCTGTATTTGTTATTGTCTTATGAGTAGTAATTATCGATAGCGGAAGATTGTTGTGTTATCTGCGGTGACTCTCTCCATAAAAATCCGAAGGAGAAGGACTGACTCATAGATAATCAACGACGCCCCTGCTATTCCTTTTTACCAACATTTTTGCCGAAGGCCGACGGCTTTGAGCGTATTTTGCTAATTCTTCGGAACTCATATTGCGTGATCCATCAGCCAAGAATTTCGCTGCCATAGATGCCCTTGTTTCGGGGCTTACCGTACTACTCAGCTGGGAATGACTCTGGGTCTGAATTTCTGCGAAGAGAGAAGCTGAATCCATTTTGGATATTCTATATGCGTGGTGAGCTCAACGAGTGAGGTGACATTGTCCTCTGGAATTGATTGGATTCTCGCATTCTTCGCCTTCGTCAGGTAGTCGCAAAAAATCAGTGTTTGCTTCTGTCGTTGTCATGGACGATAATAAAAGGACTAGGACAAACGGAACTGATGTGTTTAATTTCCTTTTCGCTTGAAGACGGGGCTGAATAATGCGCTCACTTCCGTGGGTCGCGGACGAACGCAGCTTGAACAAAAATATATAAAAGATATTAAACATACCCCTGATAAGCGATTCTATTCAGGGAACTGTTAATTCATTACCTCGCATATTCTGTTTCATCGTCATCGTCACTCAGAGAACAGACTAGCTTGAGAAATTGGATGTGGATATTTCCATGGGTCCAGCGGTGGTGGTTGATGATTGACAGAAAGAAGTAGTAGAGTTGCTGATGTTTTCCATTATTCCACCTTGCCGATGAAGAATTTTTAGCAAAGACCAGATTGCTTCGCAAGCATGCAGAGTACCATATCAAGGGCCATGCGAGTCTCTCAAGAGATTACGCGCCGCTCTTCTCGACGGGATGCCAATCATCACCACTCATATCATCCGAATCAAAGCCTGGCGACGAACATCTCCTCATAGCTCGCGGAACCATAATATGATGGAAGGGCCCATATCGTACGACATAAAAGAAGTGGAATAGCGGAAGGTGTGCGTACGTATTCAATTGCTGTGCGAACAACGAATACGATATAATATATGACCTCCTCTCATCGAAAAGGTTGTTCGATTGTTGTTCATTAAACCTACCGGTCGGGGAGACTCTTTGACCACCCAGAATAATATAAACATCAACAGAAACAAAGTAGTTGCTGGTCCAATCAATCATCCGTCGATCTGGCAGATCATATCGGGTGAAGTCCTCCTTTGGGGAAATAATGCACCCCTCGTGGAACCGATCACGATCTCTGCCCCCCCCCCCCCGTAGAATTCATCACCTCCCATCGCACGAGCGAAGCTCGGAGGTACTCTAGCACGGGGGTAGGGCGGTGCAGCGACGGCTCATCATATGGTTGAGTGTTTTGTGGGATTGTGGGATTTTTTGTAGTGTACTGGTTCCTACGAGTACAATTGTGGGATTTTTTACGCATTTGCCCCACTTGGCAGCCCTCAATCCCACATAAAAATACCCTCGCTGAAAAAGAGTATTTACAGCTACATACGGCAATACACATACAAAAGAGAGAAGGTATCTGTCATCAATACCTCTCACCGAGGTGAAATTCGGGAGAAATGAGGAAATCCCACAATTGTGGGATTTTGCAGATAATACCATAATATACTACACCCCACCCACAGTAGGTAGATACTATGTTGTTTTCTGCAATACATGCACACCAAAAAAATATCTAAGTATTTATCATTCGAAAAAAATATAAGTTACGATGAAATCTATCTATTTTCAATTAAGATAAAGTTGAGATTCCCCTCTTTCCTCCGATAGATCTCGCTGTCGCCGTCACCGTCGCTGTCACCGTCACCCTCGCCATCGCCGTTGCCGTTGCCTTCACCATCTTCTTCGCTGTTGCTGTCGCCGTTGCCGCTGCCGTCGCTGTCGCTGATTGTATCGCTGCCAAAGACAAAGTATCTCAACGCGAGGAAAGTGTTGATCTCCGTAATTGCCAAGATGAAACTGAAGACCCAACACTCCCACCGCTTCGTTAGCCAAGTATCCTTGACCGATGGCATAGCATGACGTAGATTGTTGTGGTCATCCACCGCATGCCAATAGCGGAAGTGCCAGTCAAATGTCCGGGGATACTGGAAGGTGGATGTGATCTCCTCATTACCACGCTTCCAAGTACGAGTTGTCGTCTTGCACGACTTGTTTGACTGTTCTAGTACCCCCCAGTTGCCATCATTCTCATGACATAGTTGGGCTCCTTCAAGCCCCAGAGATTGTAGGGCACGCCATCCTGTGTTCCGGAGACTTCGTCGACATCCCCTACGTTCACCCCAGGCTGATCGAACCTTGCCTGCATTGCATTCCCAGGGACACTGACAGGCCAATACTGAAGGTTACTGATCAGCGCGCACGCGAACAACGCCATCTCTCTCAGCTTAAGAACCCCCTTCAGTACGCAGAAGCCTGAGTCCAACACGACATACTTCCCCGTGTGGAAGTACAACTTCAACATCTGCAGTAGCACACCCACCGTCTTGCCATGCGGAGAATATGGCACGACAGACGACAGCCTCAGGAGGTGCATTCTTTCCTTTGGCTAACTTGATCGAGAAGATGAACGGGTGTGACTTGCATGGGCAGAATATCCATCCGGGGTACTTCCACTTGTTCATTACCAAAGGGGTGTGACTTGCATGGGCAGAATATCCATCCGGGGTACTTCCACTTGTTATGCCAAATGGACATGCTCTCGTCAAGACACATCACCCACGTGGCGACGAAGCGATTAGCCATGTTCTTGTTCCAGGCCCTGATCATCTGCTTGACCTGCCAGAACTTGTCGCGATACGCCGGAGAGATGGTGTCTGTGAAGATGAGGCACTTTGTAATTGCCATAAACCTCCTTTTAGACATGTACCCTTTGAAGTTGTACGGGCAGTGGCCGTCCTCCTGCGGTTTCAGCACAGTGTTGTAGCACCAATACTCCTCCATTGACCAACCTTGAAGCGTTGACATCAAGAGACACATCCCGATGTATCGCATGAGCTCACCAAGTGTTATCGACGGTGAATTATCCCTTTCAAGTGTCGCGCTCGTCGGCACCAACAGAACGGTTTCAAGCCACGCGAAGGGAAGTAAGTGGATGAAGATTTCAATGTAGGTCTTGTTGTGAGGCGACCAGCCATTGGTGAATGAAGGTTCTTCGTATCCCCCACCCGCTACAGCCTGCTTGTCGATGCCATCCCACCCCCATGCTTGGCCTCGATACAGCCCATCGGCATTCACTTTGACTGGGGGAGCGTTAGCAAGGGGAACGTTCTCGGGGAGAGCCTCATTGTCGTCGTCTACTTCGAAGCCTTCTGCACGGACGCATGCAATGTCATCCGCACGACCGTTCACGTTGAAGACATTTGCGTTCATCTCTTGTCCTTCATCGTCAGTGACGGCGGGAGAATGATTGCCATCTGCCTGCAATGGCATGTTCCAGATGTGATCGCCGTGTCCCTTGTGTGTTTCAATAGTAAACTTCTTTGCTGCGTGTAACTCGAGGTCAGGGAAGAGGGGACTCATGAAAAATATTGCCTCATTCGTCAGCGTGCCACGAGTGATATTCCCGTGCCTGACCGCGACCAAATCCGTCATGCGCTGATGTGGAACAGGGTTGAGGATGCGCTGCGTGACTTCTCTCGTTGGGTGGAGGTTCTTGACGAGAACAGAGCACCTGGCGCCCTCGCCGATACGGAGGGTTGCTCCTCAAGCCATCATCGGTGTCAGAATTATGGATTTTGGGGGAGGACTAGAATTATATGATAAGCTAATTTTATTCCTACGTAGAAATTATGAGAAATGTAGTTATTTGGCCTGATTTGACCATTGGCGATGCATCAACGATGATGACAAAACCGCCATAGTCATAGTGCGATGGCACAACGCCAAATTGGCAGCGATAACCCTGGTCCGCTCACGAGGCCACTCGATCGGGGCAACTAGAAGCCATGATCTACAGGAGGTTACCCTGGCCGACCATGGAGCCTTATCGGATCATCCCAAAATATCGGCGAAAGGGACTGGCTGAAATCAGTCTCAAAGACTGAAATCAGTCGGTGCGGCTCAACAACCGGTAACCTATTGGTCCCTCCAGGTTAATAGAGAGAATAGATAGAGTAAATAATAGATAGGTAGGTCCAAAATGAAGCTACAAACATAACCCCCCCTCTAAAACAAACTTCCGTATGGACAGGGGGATAAGAAACACCTATTACAACAGCTTAACCCCTATGGGCGCAGATATGCGCCCAACTTTTTTATGCTCCGTGATCGCTTAATAACTTTTTTACTTTTTGTCCGCTAACAACATTTGATAGCTAGAAATGACCGCGATCCCTTTAGCTCCAATCGTGGAGTTTCATATATAAATGAGTCGCATCGATGATGTGAGTAGAGTGTCCGTTTTGGGGTATGAAATTCTCACTAACAACTAGCGCTCGAAATGTACCGTAGTTGCTAGCTAAAAGTTCTCTGTTATTTTATCGATTTATATAAAACCCTGCCTAAGAGCCCTTGGCCAACCCCTGCAGATGGGCGCCCACACATAGGATTGGGTTGATTCATTGAATCGACGCCTTAGGGGGGGGCAAACGGAACACCATGGTGATGATGTTTGTGGGGGGAGTTGTGTTGTTGTTTGACGGATTACTCGTACTATTCCTACCATAGGAAATCCCCGGGGCGGGAGTTTTTCGTTCCCGCCCGAACCCTTATAGGGGTTAAGCTGTTTATGAACAAGCAGCTACTCAAGTAAAAAGGTATGCCAAAACAATCAGACAGCACTGTCCTGAGCGTGTTGGCTGCTTAGGATACGATACGAGCTTTCATGTGTGAAAGTAGATCAGAAGTGATACAGATTCGATAAGAAAATTATGAGCTTAGTTTATTGAGAAATAGTGATAAGATCCGATGTGTGCTTCACATAAATATACGTGCGACCGAAGTGTATGTTCCCTCATACCTGACGGAGGAAGCCATCAAGTTTTGTGTGGCTACGCGTATACGAGAGTCTACATACATGCGTAGTCCACATAGATCTCGTAGGAGATCTGCTTCAAGGTTCTACTGCGTTCGCACATCTGAGTTACTTATTACTAATTGTGTTGGATATCCTACTTAGGATTTTGTAGGATAATATCTCCGTAGTACGTGGCGTCGACGTACTTGAACTTCAGAGCCATCACACGTTGTGAGGTTGTGAAGTCGGGTGATGACAGACAAGTCCGTCATCGCTTACTCCAGCGTCTGGCCTTAGCGAGACGCGCCATTTAATCGGGATATGTTTCCCGCTAATACCATGGCCTATGACAAGCACAACCAAATATATTAGTAAGAAAAAGCACAAATTAGATTTAAGGTAAGTCAATCAAACTGGTTACTTGCTATGTATCTTGGTTATACCAATCACTATTTAAAGTATTTGTTTGATCATACAACAAAAAAATTGAGGCATTTGGCCTCACTCTAACACCCCCATAAACGTAGCAGCAACAAAAACTTCCACACACAGAAACAACAACAACCCTCATCTCCAATCGTGCTGCGATTTGGATTACTCGTAATACCTGATACCGTGACAAAAATGGTGGACATATAATACACATCAAAAAATCTTGGCAACTTTTTGCCGTGGATTTGCAAGAGAAAGCATTTCAGGGTACACTACGCGAGGGGCTCCTTCAATATGCCCCATGAACTCAGGACCAAACTAAACCCTCATGGTGCCTAAAAAAAATTATGGTGGCGAATATTAAACTATTGACTATCTAACTAATTAAGTAATTAATTAATTAACTTACTCAGTAATACTTACCAAAATGACTACTCAGAGCATGCTCGTGCAAATGAGTCCCCTGTGGAAAATTGTCTTCAATTAATATACATGTTGTCTTGATAGATTATTACCACATGTTATACGAACTAGGTTTTGGTGCTTCCAGCGCAGAAGTTGATGGCTTTGGGAGGTGCTTGTAAAGTCAAGGAAGCACTTCTGTCTTTATTGTGAGGCACATGGTGATCTTGATCTCATGTTGTCACCGGAGGAGATCATTGTAGGATGTGTACTTGCAACAGCAGTGCGTCTTGCACACACTCAAGTGTATTATTGATGCATTGGAGCTGAGGAGGAAAGCGTTTGTTCTGATCGATGAATTACTCTGCGATCATTCCCTCTGCTATAAAATGCAATAGACCCAACATTACAGGGCTTAGTTCCTGACGGATTTGTAAGTCGCCTCTGTTGATTTGATGCAGATGGTAATAAAATGATGCAAGATCTTAATCTGAGGTCAACGATTGATCACATGGACATGGGTGAATTGAGTCATAACCATTACTCGTGACAGCAATCCAGGTACCAGGTACAATGGCTCTGACAATGCTATGCTGAGGGCGCAAAGGGGGGGGAAGGTCAAAGAACAACACCAGGGATTCCACAGACGGTGGTTACAATTCATTCCAATATAATTCATAGGGCATGGAAAGACAAAGGAAGCAAAAAAGGATCCCCCAAAGCACAGCAACCATCAAAAAAGAACAACACAAGAAGAGAAAACAAAAAGAACAACACCAGGGATTCCAACGTGGTCCCCCACCGTAGTACTAACCTGGCCCGACAGTGCTTAACTTCGCTGAGCAGACGGGAAGCGGTGCTGTCACTGTGGTGTGGTCGTTCCTGTGATAACGATCGGTCTCATTAAATATAAACTCACTTTATTAGAACTGCGCGACGAGGACGAACGCCAAAACACCGACGAGCAACGTTATCATCAATCATGGTCGAGCTGCTCCGCTACCAACTCTTCCTCGCAACAACCGCACTGTTCCTGCAGGTGTGGCGCACTTCCCTTGACAATATGGACCATCTCAAGATGGGCTGCCGCCATCGCGAAGTCCGTCGGCGGCGGCTGTCGCGGCGATGGCGGCACCGCGCCCGACTCCGCCTCCGCCGCCGTCGTCCTCGAACTGCTCGTGAGGTACATGCCGCTGTGGGCAATACTATCCCTGGGAGTCTACGCGCTATCGAGCGTGATTTGTCGCGTTTCGACCTTGGACGATCGTCCGGACGCGGCGTCGGAATTGACGACCGAGATAAGTCAGGCCAAGGAAAGTCTGAGGGCGGCGGGATTCGCCTTCTGACGAGAAGGATATCTGGATGAGTGTTAAATACTTAAGCAGCGAAGCGAAAGAAGGGGGCGTGGCTTCTCTTCGCGTCAGCTCTTCATTTTACGTTGCGCCGCGAGATGCCGAACCGCCATCCGCCATCGGCTGCGCCACGTCATACCTCATACCAGAAGACCGGCGATAGGAGAAGATCCCACTAAACAGGAAAGCCATGGATTCAATTGAGAGATTGAAACTATTAATCTACACAGAGAGAGATGAATGTATAATCAGTCAAAGCCTTTCAATTGTTGTTGGCGAGAAGTATGAGAGAATATTTCAAAGCCTCGTCGGGCGGAAAGCTTGTATTGAGCCTCCAACCGATCGTCCTTTCGTCTGCACTCAAAATTGGGAATCCGAAATGTCAAAAACGCCCTCCTAACCGATTCTAGTTGGTATCGTAGTTTCTGGATGGTCGTTGACGATAAACTCCCATGACTCGTGCGCAGCGTAACGAAGTCTTTCTGATTGAACAGGGCATAGAATCGCTCCGAGAAAGGCTGCGACATGATGACGAATTTCGGCGTCTGCCATTATACGTAGTAGAAGAGGGGCCGTTCAGCACGAAGTCGGTCGCTAAATGCATGGGCAGCGAGAAGTCACTATGGTACCATCGGCGCTTCCCCCAAAAAATATCGTTTTGGTGAGAACATCCTTGATGCCTCAGAGCATTTGAGGATATGCCAACATAGGAATTAACAGACAATGAATATCTAGACTTATGATAAGATCCCTGGCTACCCATGCATGACACAAACTACTCCTCGGTGGGATCTTTTCGTGCAGTCACCCGATTGCAAATTTTCACTGGCACTAGGACTTGTGGTCACAACGTTTGATCTTCGCACCATGCCTACAACAAACTCCTCCTTTGAGGGCATTGTTGGTGCATCCAGGATGGCTGCAAGGGATCGTTAACATACGCGCGCCATGCCTCCAACAAACTCCTCCCTTCTGAGCTTGGTGCACCCCTCGTGGCGCAATGCTACCAATTTTTCTTTGCGCCATGCTTTTTACAAACTTGTCCTTTAACGGCTCCATGGTGCAACCGGTGTGAATGCAACTTTTGACCTTCCCGCCATGCGTGATGCAAACTCCTCTTGTTGGGCTTGTTGGTGCACCCGTCATGCTTACAAACATCACTTCTGTAAGAATGCAGGTAGGACTCGTCGAGCTCGGCCTGGTGGGGCTGCGGGCGCAGGACACGGGTGATGGGCATCAGTGACGGAAGGAATTCGACGTCCTCGTCGTCGTCACCGCCGCCGCGTCCGTGACGGTCGGGCAGGCTCCGCCTGGGCGCCGTCGCCGCCCGGGATCGCTTCCTCTTCCGGGCCGCCGCGGCGGCGGCATCGGATGAAGACAACGATGACGATTTGTTGTTGCTGTTGTCGTTTTTGTCGGGCGTGAGGAGGCCGAGCATTGCGAGGCGCTCCCTATTCCTCCGTATGTTGTTCAGTCGCAGTCGCTTGTATTTGGACGGTCCGNGAGGCCGAGCATTGCGAGGCGCTCCCTATTCCTCCGTATGTTGTTCAGTCGCAGTCGCTTGTATTCGGACGGTCTGTCGTAGTCATTGTCGCCGTTCTATGATTGCTAGGCAAATTTCAGTCCACGTCCAATGGATGTGCAATATTCAACAATGTTGCTTCAACACACTGGATGCGTACTAGTACGCATTGAGAGTTTTTGTGGTATTTTCGACATATTTATCTCTATAATATTAGTTCCCAAATTCCTGGGATTCGAGCAAACCTTGAAATTTTGTCTGAACAGAATACCAAAGAAGCTCGACATACAAATTATTCGCTGTCTGTCTCCCAAGGATTTCCTTCTATTCAGTTGTAACTCAATAAAACCAATCACAAAATCTTTTCATAGACAGCAGTTTTGTCAAAGCCCACTTGTGCACGCTTTAGGGGACGCCCTGAACTGCTCCGTCACTAGTTACTACATCGATTAAATCTAATATTAGAACACGCTTCCTCTGCGCAAAGTTACAAGGTATTCATGGTTGAATTATCATCTACGACTACCAAGATTTGACATATTTGGACTGATCTTCCGAAGTATCTCCCAGTAGATTTGTCGTTTCTGGGCTCCCGAGTCCAACAACAAGACCTTAATCATCGTCAACACACGATGAACCCGATTTGAGGAGGACGAACCATCTGACGCTATGGCTCAGAATAATCCTCCTGTCGATCTGGCTGCACAGATGGCTCAACTCGCCACTCAGCTCGCAACGTTGCAAGGTGAAGTGACCTATCTTCGTCAAGAGAATGTCACGCTTACCAACGCCAAAGCTACTCTAACGGCTCAGGTCGCAGGGATCGTCACTGCTCCAACCGCCGCTCCTACTGTTGGGGCCGCCAGAGCGGTCGGGGGTGCTCCAGGAGCACCAGTCAGATTCGCTACAACACCTGCCATGTTAAGGCATGAAGATATCCTCGATTACTCGTCCAAGACGGCAACGATGATATATGAAGACGGCGTTGAGTCCCTCACCACCCCCTTCGACATGAAATCCAACGGCACCGTGATCTACATCACGGAATTGCAGGCCAAATGCAACCGCATGGGTTGGCACTCCGGTGCCCAGCAAATCACGAAGTTTCCGAACGACGCCGGTACAATGGTGAATGTCATATCCGAATATGGACAGATCACTACCACCAAGCTCCAACTCGAATGCGAATCCTTCTGTTTGCCTGGCGGAGCTCGAACCAACGAACGAGCTTCCCAAAATAATCAAATGATGTCCGAGTGCATCATGAAGACGCTCACCGCGAGTGCAAGAAATCGTCTCCTACCTTTCAGAAAAGAGCTCGAGATCAATAATGTTGTGTACGGCCCGCTGCTACACAAGAAAGTCATGGCTCTCGCCACCATAGACTCGGTGGCCACCACCAAAGCCCTACGCGCGAATCTGAGGGAGATAACGACATATTGTGCCACCGTCAAAGGCAACATCGATCTCCTCCACGCCTACTTCGACCACAACTACTCCCAGATTATCGCCCGCGGTGCTGGAGTAGATGATGCCACCGATATCCTATTTTCAGCCTACGCCGTCGTACCATGCGCTCTGTTTCGATTGTACATCAAAAACAAAGCGGATCAGTACACCGACGGTACGGCCACCTTCACTCATGAAGAGCTCATCCTTCTCGCTACAAACAAGTTCAATTTGCTCGTGCAAACTGGAGAGTGGGGCGCCAAGTCGCTCGAAGAAGAGAAGATCATCGCAATGCAAGCAGAGCTCACGGCTCTGAAAGGTCAATTCGTCCTTGCTCCCAATCTCAAGCGCGCAGCTGGCAAAAAGAAAGATGGTGACAAGAAGGACAATGATAAAACGGGGGAGAAACAGGGCGGCAAGAAAAAGAATAAGAAAAACACTGCAAATAAATGTAAGCAGAAGGAAAATGTGAAGTGGCAATGCGTACCTCCCAAGGACGCAAATCTCACAAAAAGAAGCACAACAATCGCACCTACCATTGGTGCAAACACCACATGTGTCGGGGCAATCACAAGGAAAAGGAATGTCTCAAAGGTCAGGAACGCATGAAAGAGCAGACTGAAGGCCGCAATCAGTATGCAGCCTCCGCTGCCGCCGCCACAGTTGGGAATTCCCATTGGAATAACCTCATTGCGAACATGCATCTGAACATGGCGGATGAATGACTCATCCGACCGGCATGGACTTGGTGGACCACATACTGGTTACTATCCATGGCTGAGGCAACCATTGACAACGTGCAACACGCGCTGACTTATATCCTCCTCTCACTTCTACCGATTATTTTCCATTGGTTCGGTTCTCTCCTCAAGACCACCGCCACTCAACTCTTCGAATGTCGTGAGGGGCATTACCTTCATCTCCCAATTTGGCATTTTCCCGTCGAGCATTGCAAGAAGAAACTCTCCACGAGATCACTCTTGCTGGCAAGCAAGGCATCAGTACATCACGTACCATCCACACGTTCACTCGTGGCGCTCACTTACCTCCTCCCAGTAGACATTATTGCCTACAAGGCTGGTTGTCAAGTCGAGCGTTTCCTTCAAGGTTTCCGCCACCTATTTCACCGTCCTCACATGCTCCAACGAATCGCATATCAGTCCGAGAGGGGGTATTCAACGCTCCTTCCAACGATGCGTTTTGACACCGACTCCTTTCTCATCGGCATCAATTCCTTTGCCTCAGTCACGATGGTGACACGACCTGACCAGTTCGAAGACCTTATCCTTGACACAGGCCAGTCAGTGCAAGGAATAGAGGGTGGTTTAGCAATAAAAGGACATGGGACCTTCAAGTTCAACATCGAAGACGACAAAGGCACAGTACATTCAATAAAAATTGTTGACAGCATGTACGTCCTGACCTCAAGAATTGTCTCCTCTCGCCGCAACATTGGGCACAAAAGGCACAGGAAAGTGCGCGAGGAACAAGAATGGAAACCGACGGCGACGACGTTAGCCTTATATGGGGCCAGGGAAAGCTTCGACGCACAATTCCTCACAGTCGGGACACAAACACTCCGGTTTTTTGTACAGCTCCGGCCACGTCAACCTATCGCGCATTCTCCGCCCACGTCGAAGCGATGGAAGCTCAATTCCACCGTCGAGAACAGGTCATCCAGCTCCCTGGACGTCATTGCTTAATGCACGACGAAGGCGAATTCCTTGCCGAGGAGAACATTCTACTCAGCAACGAATATCAGAAGACCAACATTTTGATGACTGAGGGAGCTAGCCCCGACGATGAAACAATCAAGGCCGACAATTTAAGCACGGAACCGTCAGACAAGGACATCGGTGACACAGAGACCACTCGAGTAGATCCCCTCACTTTTGATCCCACTCCCCAGCTGGAGGATGACGAGCGACACCAGCATGTTGCCATTGATGATCAAGCCAAATTGATGCGATGGCATCATTGCCTTGGCCATCTCTCTTTTCCGAAGCTCAAGAAATTAGCCATCCTCGGCAAGATCCCCAAGCGACTTGCCAAGGTCAGGCCTCCTGTATGCTCCTGGCTGCCTCTTCGGCGCCATGACCAAAGTTCCCTGGAGGGGAAAGGAGGGAGATTCCAATCACACTGTATTTGTGGCGACTGCGCCCGGACAAATCGTCAGCATGGATCAGATGATTTCAACTCAAGTGGGCTTCATTGCCCAACTCAAGGGGTCACTTACCAAGAAGCGATACACCGCTGCCACGGTCTTCACTGACCATTACTCCCATCTGCAATACATCCACCTGATGACTTGTCTCACTTCGCAGGAGACAGTTGACGCCAAACGAGCTTTTGAGCACTTTGCTGAGCAACATGGCGTAAGAATTTTGCACTACCATTGCGACAATGGCCGATTTGCTGACAACGACTTCAAATCTGCATGTGCAAGCTCAAATCAACGTCTCACCTTTTGCGGCGTCAACGCCCATTTCCAAAATGGGATAGCTGAGAAGGCTATTCGTGACCTCCGTGAGAGTGCGAGGAAACAGTTGCTCCACGCGCAACATTGATGGCCAGCTGCCATCCACTTGGCTCTCTGGCTATACCTTGAGATACACGACTTACCTCCACAACACCCTGCCTGTTTTGGACGATGGCACCTCCAGACTTGAGCTATTCAGCTCCATTCGTGTCGGGATGAAATTAAAGCACATGCACACCTTTGGATGCCCTGTGTTTGCCCTCCAAAATGAGCTATCCTCTGGCAGAACAATTCCTCACTGGTCCCCACATGCTAGACTGGGAATAAATTTGGGTCCAAGCCCTGCTCATGCTCGCAATGTATATCTAACTCTCAACCTTCACACGGGATGTGTCTCTCCGCAATTCCACTGCAGATTCGACAATTTCTACGAGATGGTAAAGCATGGTGGGCCTGACGTCAGTGTTCCTTCCATTTGGCAACAATTGGCAGGCCTCATTACAGCAACTCAAAGACAATCTATGGAGTTCTACGACGAATCTCTGAATCAATTTCAACATATCTCTCGTACCGATGCAGTCCCTTCTTCAAGCAACGCATCAGCCGTCCCCGACGACGTCTTCGTGGACTTCTTTCACGAGAATGACACCGAATCAATTGCCACAGCGCCCGAGACCCTTCAAGTTTACAACAATCCTCCCCAAGAGAATGCTAGCATTTCTCCTAACATCTCCCTCGATGCTGGAACTAGCTCAAGACGTCGAGCAAGAAAGATGTCGCGAGCCATGGCAGAATCTATCTCTCAGAGGGAGTTCTTCGGCAAGGATAAAATGCACTACATGGCTGCTCGGGCAGTCACCAAACACGACTACAATCATGCCCAGGATGCCCAGCTATCTTTACAAGATCGCATGCGGCATCCTATTGCTTTCCTTTCCAAGATGATGGGGGACATCATGCATTTGCATCAAGCCCTACGCCCTACGTCAGCATGACTCTTTGTAGATTTGGCAATCAAAGAAATCAACGGTCACGACGATCGTAAGCACTGGGAAGTCACACCACGAGCTGATGTACCCAAAGACACCAACGTACTACCTTTGGTTTGGGCCGTAAGACGCAAGCGCAACTTAACAACCGGCGAGATCACCAAGCACAAAGCCCACCTCAATCTCCATGGAGGAAAGCAGGAAATTGGGATGACTTACTAGTACGACACCTACGCTCCCGTCGTCACCTGGTTCGCTATCCGTTTACTCATAGTATTCGGAATACTATTCTCATGGTCACTTCGACAAGCCGACTTCGTGATGGCCTATCCACAGGCTCCCATCGAAATGGATATGTATATGGAACTTCCAGGCGGAATTCACCTCAAGAACGGGAACTCCAAGGATCACGTCCTCAAACTGCTTGCTAATCTGTACGGTCAGAAACAAGCTGGGCAAGTTTGGAACACTTATCTCGTCAACAAGCTCCTCGAAATAGACTTCAAGCAATCTCTCATTGACGATTGTGTCTTTTATTGCGGTGACATCATCTTCATCGTTTATGTCGACAATGGTATCTGCTTAGGCTCGTCAGACGAGCAGCTGTCCGGCATCATCACCGAACTGCGAAATCTCGATCTCGACATCAAAGATCAAGGTCATCCAACAGATTACGTGGGAGTCAATATCAAGCGCATCAAGGACGGCTCCATTGAACTATCCCAACGGGCCTTGATCAACACTATCATCCAAGATGCAGATCTCAACGATTCAGGTCAAGGCTGTCCCAGCCAAGGTCAATGAGCATTTGCATGCCCACCTAGACAAGCCTCCCTTTTCACTAAATTTCAACTACTGATCCATGATTGGTAAACTCAACTATTTGGCCCAGACCACCAGGCCAGACATCATGTATGCTACGCATCAACTCGCCAAGTACTCCTTGAATCCGCGCGAACCACATGGAGAAGCAGCTCTCTATCTTGTGCGGTATCTCAAGAAATCTCGCGACATCGGAATCCGTTTCCGACCGGATCCCGAAAAGGGATTCGAGTGCTATTGCGACGCCGACTTCTCCGGACTTTGGAACAAGCAATTCGCTCGTCACGATCCAAGTACTGTGAAATCCCGCAGTGGATGGGTTGTATTTTTGCAGGCTGTCCAATCATTTGGGCATCTAAGCTTTAGACTCAGGTGGCTCGGTCGACCACTGAAGCGGAATACATCGCGATGTCGCAATCTTTGCGCGACATTCTCCCCATCATGTTCCTCATTTAGGAAATGAAGGAGAAAGGTTTTCAAGTCATTTGCACACAGCACTATGTTTATTGCAAAGTTTTTGAGGACAATTCTGGTGCTTTAGAGCTTGCTCGGCTTCCGAAGTTACGCCCACACACCAAACATATCAACGTGTGTTACCATCATTTTTGCGAGCACGTGCGAAATGGGTTAATCAAGATCTTTTCAGTTGGCACTAAAGATCAGACTGCTGATGTCTTAACCAAGGCTCATCCTCAAAATGACTTCCAACGTCATTGCCGCCACATGTGTGGTCAATGAGTATGTTCAAGCTACCATGGTGAGGGAGTGTGCGATATTCAACAATGTTGCTTCAACACACTGGATGCGTACTAGTACGCTTGAGAGTTTGTGGTATTTTCCACATATTTATCTCTATATTAGTTCCCACATTCACAGGATTCGAGCAAACCTCAAAATTTTGTCTGAACAGAATTCCAAAGAAACTCGACATATGAATTATTCGCTGTCTGTCTCCCAAGGCTTTCCTTCTATTCAGTTGTAACTCAATAAAACTAATCACAAAACCTTTTCATAGACAACAGTTTTATCAAAGCCCGCTAGTGCGTCACTAGTTACTACATCGATTAAATCTAATATCAGCACAATGGATCGTCCATACAAAAAATGAGAAGAGGGGTGTTGACGGGCAAATAAGAAGTGTGGTTGGTTTGCTGGCATTATTTCTTGCGTGGTTGCTGGGAGCGCGTTTTCAGTCGTGCTTGTGTAGCCATTGATGGAGTTCGACGGCGCAATTGGATGGTGGGATTGACACTAGATGTTTTTCTACTGATCCGACCCGACGTGGTTGCAGAAAGTGTTTGTTTTCAGTCATGATGTGAGCGATTGATGAGAGTGACGGTTGCTTTGGATGGTGGGTTTGACCAATTTGATGCTTTTTGGCAATGCCGATGGGGTCAACTAATGATGGATATGATATCTCATTAAAAAAAGCTCAGACCACAAAACTCTCCAAAGTCACAAACATGAAGTTCTTTCTTCTATCATTCAGCTTTATCGGGATGGTGGTAACGACGACAGCTGACAAGCCGATACTCATCGTGACGAGCCCCAAGACCACGACGGCGATGGCGGTTGTGTTTTCAGGCGCTCAATGAGCAAGCGGCAAGACGCTGTGGGGGAGACGAAATAGACCAAGAGGGCGGCGAGGCGCCACCGCCACCGCTACGTCGTCGTGGTGCTGCCGCCGACCACCGGCAAGGCATAAAAGAGAGTCAACGACCCAAGAAAACACGCCGCGAAGCCGTGATTGAGAAGCGCTGTTCTGCCTGATTAGATGCTGTAAGCTCATTGAAATCCCTGTATTGTCTCTCAAACTGTGACAGTCAAAAGCCATATTTCGTTTCGGCTAGATCCTGATGCAGGCTATATTTCACAGGACCACAACCTAGCATTCCCATGCGAATGAAGCACATTTTAGCTCGCTCTTCTCATTTTTTGTATGGACGATCCATTGGATGTGGACTGAAATTTGCCTAGCAATCATAGAATGGCGACAATGACTACGACAGACCGTCCGAATACGAGCAACTGCGACTGAACAACATACGGAGGAATAGGGAGCGCCTCGCAATGCTCGGCCTC
>JALLOS010000495.1:0-12040 GCA_036939435.1 Stephanodiscus minutulus
CAGACGCAACGCCAGATAAATTACTTAATAGGAGTGCCACAAGGTCTGCGTAAACCGCCGAGGATGATGTCCGCCACAGTCCTCGCCCGCCGAGCCCAGCGCTCCCTCCTCGCCCTGCGGTCACTCTCCTCCTCCGCCGCCGCGGCGCCCGCGCGCACGGCCCCCTCCGCAAAGGCCCTTACCATCGCAAAGCACGACGCCGAATACGACGAGAGCAAGGCCCACCTCGAGGGAGTGAAGTCGGAAATCCAGAAGTACCGTGAGGAGCTCCTCGCCATCGACCCCCACGCGGTGTACGCCGTGTCGACGCCGCTGCCCGATCCAGTCCTCCCCGATAACAAGTCCGAGGTCGCGGCGCTCGACCCGGCGTACAGGAATCAGATCCCGCTCAACCCCGACGGGACGGAGAAGTGGGTGGTGATCAAGCAGGTCCAGTCGAAGTGGCCCGTCCAGGCACCAACCTCCAAGGAGTCATCGTGGATCATCTCATTCCAGGATTTGGGAGAGACGGGCGAGACATGGGAGAATCCGCTGATGGGGTGGGTCTCCAGCGCCGATCCCATGGCGAGCAACATGCAACTCCAGATGTCGTTCGATACCGCCGAGAACGCCAAGTACTTCGCAGAGAAGCGGGGGTGGAAGTTCATCATTGAGGCGCCCATCATTCGGAAGGGACGCGCCGACAACGCTCAGTATCAGGACGTCTTCCTCCCCCAGTTCGTGGCGGGGAAGATTAAGAGGGAGGGGAAAAAATGCGATCACTGGCACCGCGAGGCGTCGGGCGCGAGTCATTACTTCCGTCCGCTCAAGTATCACGGGGGGGAGACGGTGAGGCAGCATGGTCCCAATGTCGAGGCGCCGATTGAGAAGGACGTCGAAAGCTTTTACAAAATGCGGTAAAGTTATGGTTTGGGGGGGGGGTGTTGTCATAGTTGAAAATGAGAGGTATTTTTTGTGGCCAATCCAGAGGCATTACGGCATATCTCTGGCTGTTTGATGATACAACATGTAATTAAAGAAAGTTAAAAAGACAGATTAAATGACATCTTTTATTTGCTCAAGAAAGTGGCACACAACCGACCGTCAACCAGTTGCAGTCGAGGAACAACAACAACCGCGAAAACTTCTATTGTAGTGGGTGCCATAAAAGAATGGGATAAAAAACTGCAAAATATTCCGGTACGGGGACTCGAACCCCGGGATCCTGCGTGAAAGGCAAGTATGTTGACCACCTACATCATACCGGAAAGTGAGAATTGAAATAATCCAAATATATTTAAATTTATTCAAACCACTTAGAAACTTCATGGTGGAGAGTTAGCCATTTTTCAATGTTATTCTTGTTTTCGTGTAAGGTATCATCAATTCTGCCACGTTTACTCACTCACCTCTCAATTGCCACTTTAAATTTTTAAAGTACAAACAATCTTACTTGAAATCTTCATGTGTTGTTAGCCATTATCGGTGCCATTCTTGTTTTCATGTATCATCAATTCTGCCACATTAACTCACTCACCTCTCAATTGCCTTCGTTGAATGTTTCTAGGCAATCATGAAGGTGTGCTGCAAGCCTGGGTGAGCAGAAAACTCTTCCAAAGCTAGGTTGCACATTCCGGTTTTTGGACCAACCTTCCCATGGTGGAGACTCCACCTCCTCCAACGCAATAACAACAATGAAATGCTCAAGTCAGAGCATTGCTTACCCCCTTGGTAGTACGCTGATGTGAGCGTTTTTGTTAAATTTTTTCGCTGCGAAATTGCTTCCTCCTCCCAAAAAAATACGCATCGACGATGGTGATAATTACATCATTTATGCCGCGCCGTATTAATTCTTTCTAATTAAGTAGTAGGACACCTCCGCCGCCGCCAAAGGAAGCTCATCCCCTCGACATCAACGACAATTGCGACGGCGCGACGGACGACGACGTCAAGGACGATGGTGACGGCGCGGCGGGCGACGACGACAAAGACGATGACAATGGCGATGGCGCGACGGGCGACGACGTCGATGACGATGGTGACGGCGCGATGGGCAGCGATGACAATGTCGATGGCAACAGCATGATGGATGACGACATCAACGACAATAGTGACAGTGCGATGGGCGACAAAGTTGACAATGATGGCGACATTGCAACGGGATACGACGGCGACGACGATGGCAACGAACATTGATGACGACGACAACGAGGGCAACTATGCCAGCTCAACGACGTGCAACGAGGGTCGGGACAATTGCAATCACGACGATGGCCAAGATGCCTGCACATTGATGGCAACTACGCCTGCGCATTGGTGGCGGCAACAACACAGCCAGTCCTGAGGCGGCGGCGCATCAAGAGGCGGAGGCAGTGCAAAGAGATGCGACGCGACATCCAGCTGGCACGAACAAAGAGGAGGGGTTGAGGATGGACGTGTGCGGCGGCTGCGCGACGAAAAGTGACGTGAGGCGGAGGCACGCGACAACAGGCGATGTGACAACCAGCCGGCGTACAAGAGGCAAACGGGAGGAGAGGCACCAGCAGACAAGAGGCAATGGGGGGGCCTCGATAGGCCAAGGTTATGCATTAAGAGGCGTAGGCAGTGTCGTGAGGATGAGAGGTGGAGGCATCAACACGACAACCAGCCGTCCAACAAGAGACTACCGTGGCGGCGGCAAAAGTGACGGGGACAGCAACAGCGGCGGGGAATGCCGCGCGCCGCCATCACGGGACTTGGTGGCAACCGCCCTGGTCCTCGCGGCTGAGGCTGTGGTCGCGCTCATTGCGGACGACGCCGATGGCGGCAACAGCGGTGTCGCCATCGTCCGCAGCGTGTCTCTTGCGGCGGGGGGTGGGGTAATTAATTAATTCCATCTTGCATTTGTCGCCGACGATGACGATGTGCCCAACGGGAAATCTTACAGATGCATTGGGGGGGGGGTTGCGACCACGGATGCACCGGATGAGGCATCGCCCCCAGGCGACACTGGGGAGGCTCAAGACGATGCGATGATTGCAGAGAATGATACGAGCAATTCGTCCAAGAATATTTCTCGGGGAGCATGCCTGCCTTTTTGGAGGATTACTTGCATGCTCGTTTCAGCAGTTGTGGTATGCTGTTTCGACAATGGCGACAGGCAGCACAACGACAACAATGGGCAGCAGGGCGACAGGTGGCACGACGGCGGCGATGGGCGGCACGACGACGCGGCAAAACGAAGGCGATGGGCAACACAGCGACGCGGCACAATGACGGCGACGGGCGGCACAACGACGGCAAGGGGCAGCACGGCGACAGGCGGCAGGACGATGGCAACGAGCGGCAGCACGGCAACGGCAAGGGGAAGCAGGGTGACAGGCGGTACGACAACGGCGACGGGCGACACGGTGAGGCGGCACAACAACGGCGATGCGCGGCGAAGGTCGGCATGACAACGGCGACAGGCGGCACAACAACAGCAATGGGCAGCAGGGCAACAGGCGGCACGACGATGGCGACGGGCGGCACGACAACTGCAAAACTTATTGCTCATGCACCCCGGACAAGTGGAACTGCAAGTATTGCCATGGGGGGCGTGTTGTAGCAGAGTTAAAGTGTGTACTCCTCTGTCCGGATAAATTGATCCGAATTCGATGCACAGACGCGTCCGGATAAAATTAGCCGAATTTTCTATGCTGAACTTAACTAATTCCTATGTAATAAAATATTTATACCGAATCGCTGATGTGAGCACAACCAACCGGCTGGCGCGTCACCGAGTGACATATCACACAACAAACACATTTTTGTCATTTTTTTCTCCCGCAATTTTTCTGGGCCAGAAATTTGACAAGGATCTAAGTAAGGCTAAGGTACACTAAAGCTACAGGCCAAGAAATGTTAGGGAGGAGTTAATTTAAAATGTGATGCGGTTGGTTTTAGTAAATGCTACCAGCGAGTAAACGATCCAGCGCAAAATTTCACGTTTTTTATGTACGAGGGTTGTGGGCTCAAAATTAGCACCGCCCTTAATCCATAAAAAATGGCAAAACTGCACATTTTATCCAGACAGAGGAGTAAAACATTAAGTATCGTTAACCAGAGATGTTTTAAGGGGTTTCGCCCATGTAGCTTGCACCTTGATTTTCATAATGTTCTAGTTACCACGCCCCCACCCCCAGTCCGCAGGCACCACCAAATCGCAGCGTTGGGTAGGGACCCGTAAGCGCCCCCCCCAAAAAACATAACCAGCGATCGTGAGATAACTTGTGTGCTAGAAATGAATTAATACATTGTTGACCAAGACTTTTTTTATGCTAGACGCTTTTTTGTGCACCGGGAACATTGTTGGGGTGACCATATATGGGGAAAGATATGGGGAAACAATATTTCCCGTGGTGACGAATTTTAACATATCTGTTTTAGAGGTACCTAAATTGCAAAAAACAATACCCCAAAATGGCAAATTACAATACCTGCCACACTTTGCCGAAGCGTAGCGTAGGCATAAGTTAGTGGCAGACCAAAATGTTTTATTAAATACTATCTAATTCCCATAACTTTCATTTCACCAATATCGTGTGACCTAGTTTCATAATAATAATTTGTTACACTCACAATGCACCCATATAGCAGTAATTTACAATCTCAGTTTTTCATTCAAATGCAAAAAACATTGACCTCCTACTTATTCGTCAAACCTGTGCAAATTCTTGCTTCACCTTCTTGTTGGAAGGCTCGCCATCCTCCTCCTCCTCTTCTTCTATCTGCTCCTCTTTGATATTGCTGCAGCTCATAGCCTCCTCCTCCTCCTCGTCGTCGTTGTCATCATCATCATCATCATCATCCTCCTCTTCGACAGGAGATACCGACTTGGTGGCCTCGGCTTCCCTTTCTATGTAGGGCGTCGACTTGAGCACGGGTCCGTTGACTTGATCAGCGGTGGCGGCGGCGGCGAAAACATCAACGGCAAATGATGCTCCCACCCGTGAATCAACGGCAACCGGCGCCGGAGCGGCTGCCACTGATCCCTCGGTGGCATTCATCAGACTCAGCATCCAAACCGCCATGGCCTGCTTGTCCTCGGGGTCGGGCTTGTTCTCGAGAAGTTCCACCCACCGTTGGATCCTCGTGGCGCCTTGGGTCGAGGTGATGGTGACCTGGGAGCCGGTGTCGGACTCGCGTGGCTGGGGGCCATTCGGCATGATGGCGGCGTAGTCCTCCATTTCATTAGTTGACGGCGGCTTCTCGCTGCCGTCGACTTGGGCGGCGGAAGTTGACCCCGACGCCTCGCTCTTCAAATTCGTCTTATCGTCGCCCTCAGGGCTCTTCAGGTCCCCCCCCCCTTTCTTCTTGTCGAGGCCGCCCATGTTCCCGTGCTTGTGCCTGTTACGAAAGTTCCGCTTGGCGACTGGGACCTTGCAGTGGAGGCAGTAACGGAACTTGGCCCCCGCGCTGCGACACGACGGGAAGCTGCAAAGGAGCTCGTCGCCGTGCTCGATGGTCGGTGGGATCATGAAGTACGCCGTCTTGAAGTTGTGCGCCATGGGCATGCCACGGGCCCGGCACGGCACGCGTACGTTGACATTCTTCCTCTTCTTCTTGCCCATGGTATTGGACGACGAGGGGAATGCAGCAGCCGAGGCGCTGTCGACTCCGGGGATGAAAAGGATGTGCTCCTTCTTGACGCCCGCGTAGTCCTCCTCGTCATCGGGGTTGTTCCCGCCGGACGTGGGGACGGGGCGGCAGACGTCGTCCTCCTCGGCGAGGCCTCCGGCGCCGCGACGGCCACCCCCGTCGTCGGACGTCTCCTCCTCGCTCTCCTCGTCGACGTCGCTCGATTCGCCGTCCCCCCCTCCCCCCCCCGGTACACCGTGACGGTGCCTGTTCCTGAAGTTACGCTTCGCCACGGGGACCTTGCACTGGAGGCAGTAACGGAACTTCACCCCCGCCTGCCGGCATGCTGGGTACGAGCACATGAGCTCGTCGCCGTGCTCGATGCCGTCGGGTATGATGAAGTACGCGGTCTTGAAGTTGTGATCGACGGGCATTCCGCGAGCGCGACACGGGACGATGGCCGCGCCGCGGGCCGAGCCGAGCTTCTGGTGGAGGTGTTGGCCCTCCGCGCCGGGCACGCCGCCACCGACACTGCCGGACGCGGACGGCTCGGCCCCTCCCCCCGCCATCCCCCCGGCGGCGCCGGCCAGGCCCACGAGACTATTGATCCCGGCGCTTAGGAGGTTGCTCTGTAGGGCTGCGGCGTTGAGACCATTGTGGTTCATCCCCCCGACGATGGAGGAGAGCTTGGAATTCGCGAACTGCTGGGCGGCGTTCTGGCCTATGCCGTTGAGGAGGGAGCCGTTGACGCCGTTGGGAAAGCCCGCGGCTGCGGCGACCTGGGGGAACTGGTTGAAGATGTTCTTGATCACGGCGTCGTTCCCGGCGGCGGATCCACCGCCGACGTCGGGCGCGCTGATGCCGCCGTCGTTCCCGCCGGAGTTCGCGATGTCCCACCGCGCCTTCTTCATCAGAGCGTCCTGATTGGCGAGCATGGCCCGCTCCTGCCGGTCCGCCTGGACCATCTGAAGCATGCGATTGTGGTGCTCCTGCTCAAGCTGCAGCTTGATTAGGTCATCCGCGGTCGCGTTCGACGAGGTCGCGGAGGCGTCGTGCTGCTGATGCGCCTGATGCTGCTGTTGATGCTGCGCCTGCGCCTGCTGCTGCTGCTGCTGGACGAGCTGCATCCTCGAGAGCAAATCGCGCGCGGCGGCGTTCTGCTGCGAGCGCGCGGAGGGGCCCTGCCCGGACATGCCGGACATGCTGCCCCCGGCGTCGCCGAGACCGAGGCCGCTCAGCCCCTGCATCCCCCCCCCGAGGCCCTGGTGGTTCCCGCCGGCCGAGGCGGCGGCGTTGGCGTTGGGGTTCATGCCGCCGTTGCCGATCCCTCCCAGGTCGAAGGTCCCGCCCCCGCCGGCGCCCCCCGCGCCCGGGCCGAACGCCCGTGCGAGCGCCGCCTGGACCTGCGCTTGCTGCTGCGCCTGCTGCTGCGCCTGGAGGGACGCCACGAGCTGCGAGATCATGTCCCCCTGGGCGGCGGCCTGCGCCGCGAGGGAGGGGGCACCGCCCCCTCCCCCGCCGCCGCCGCCGCCGTAGCCTTGGTCGTTCCACTGCCCCTGAGACTGGGACGAGGCTTGGGACTGGGGAAGTCCCCCCCCCCCTCCTCCGAAACCTGAGGATTGGTGGAACCCGCCGCCGGCGGACGAGTTGCCTTGATTCATCCCGGAGAAGAGATTGCCGAACTGCTGGGCCTGGTCGGAGGACGCCCCGCCGTTCGCGAGGCTGAAACCCCCCGCGGAGACGACGTGGGACTGGCCGCCCTGCGAGGGGGCGCCGAACATGGCAGAGCCCTGATTGTGATTGTGACCGCCCGCCTGCTGGGCCATGGTCTGGAGGAAAGCGTGCTGCAGGTTTTGGTTCTGGTTGTTGGCATTGCCGTTGGGGTTGTTCCTGTCGGGGGTAGTCCTCGACGTCGGCGCGCCACCGGCGCCGCCGTTGTTCACGGCGCTGTTGTTGACCGGGTTGGCCCCTAGGTTGTTGAGCCACGACATGCCGTTGACGCGGATGTTCTTGATGTTGCCGCCGCCGCTCTTGTCTTCGCTCGCGGCCCGAACTAGCAGGTCTAGCGAGCTTTGGTCAAGAAACTTGGACCCGTTGTTGACTTGGCCTGATGATACAGCGGCCTCTGCAGTGATTGTGCTTGGATTAGTGGAGTTTGACAGGGAGAAGAAACGTTGGGGCTGGAAAGACATATTTTTTATATTAAGTTTGTCTTGAGTGTTGAACAATTTTGAGTTGCCACCTTAGACAATTCAACACTGCCAATACTGTCTTGATTTGGGGGGGGGGGATAAAATATTATATTATGAGACAGGTTGTGCTATCACGGCCATACGATATCACGGACAGCTGGGTGGTATCGCCTTGGCTTTATGCGTGGTGGAAAGAAGAATGATGCTTTAGTACTTAGTTCTTTTGTGCAATATTTTATCATAGCAGGATGAGAGCGCACTAAGTACGTACCATACTACTATGCTAGAGAGGTATTCTGAGGTATCGTATTGCACATAAGGTAGAGACAGAGAACAGCTGCGCTGACCACGTGGATTCGCATCAGTTCATTCAGCCTTCCTCGGATGCCATGAAAAGACTATTGTACCAGATGAGTATTACCGGTCAAGCAGGGATATCGTGACGTGGTGTTGTGTCAACTTATTTCGACTTCAACTTTCGGACGCATAAAAGAACAGTCTCTGCGAATGGGCTGAAGGCTTCTATTTTCGAATGTGAACAAGCCGCTCCGCATGTCGTAGGTACAAAATATTGCATTAGCCGATCGTGACGTCATGCTCCGGATTTGTTTTGCCGGCAACTCTTCCACACGTCACAATATTGTCGACTCTTACTTCTTGTGGACAGTCCGAATTTCTGAGATAAATCGACATGCCGTCTCGTGTATGTAGGCTTTGCACAAAACTCTGGTAGGCCTGTCGTGACATCTGCTCCCAATCCCCATTGTTCACTCCATCCCTTCCTCTACGGCGTGCAAGGAATGTAACACATCGCGCATCACATCCTATCTCGAGTCACTCAACGAGAAGCACACATAATAATATATATAATATATTATGTCTTGCAGCACATCTGGGACACAAAATAAAATGTCAGAAATGCGCGCCCGGAAACCCAAACGACAGGGCATTCGAATTGGTGACCATTTTTGTGTTATAATTGTGTTGCCACAACTCCTTTTTTTCTTTTTCGAGAGCAGCGCCCCCCCCCCCCCACATCATTCATTAATTGATTATCCCTCCACCCCCACACCCCATTTAGGTGGCCAGATATAGCGTCCCGGTTGATTATGCGATGGAATTAATGGGTTCGACCTGCGCCCGTTCACATCTGCGCCGCCACTGTTGACATCCTCACGCGAGCGAGTGGCGACAGACAATGTCGAGGCGCCTCCTCATCGTCGCGAGAGCAAGGGGCGGTTAACAATGGCGCCGAGGCGCCATCGTTCACGCCACTGCAGTCATCGTCCTTGCGTGAGCGAGTTATGTCTGATGAAGCCAAGGCGCCTCGTCATCGCCGTGCGATCAGGGGTAGACCGACAGCGCCAGACGACCTCGTCATTGTAGCGCGCAGGGGTTGACCGACGGTGCCAAGACACCGGGACACCGGCAACGCTTGCCGTCTGAGGAGGAGGAGGGGAGGGCAAGTCACCCCCCGGGGAAAATGAGGAGCATACCAAATGAGGCTCACAACAAACGGATGAGGGCCGTTTGCAACGGGGGCTTACTACGACGAAAGGTCTGGCTGGTGATGGCTGCAGGAGTGCCACCTTCAAGTTTCTCGCACTTTCACGTCCCAATGAATGCAATGTTGTACCAGGTCATGAGGACCTGGATATATTGTTGGTTTTATGAGGGTAAAGGTACTCTCGGTAAGGTCGATCCTGTACTCTACTACCTGATGAGTTAAGGATTGTGGAACTTACCATGGGTGACTCAATCGGGGACTCGATTGTGACACCATACATCACAAATTTATCGGGGAAAGATTCAAACAGATGTCAGATGACAAGAATGTTCTTTAGGCCCAACATGTTTCTAGGTTACGTTTTGTCTTTTCTTAGACAAAGCTAGCAAAGGCAAAGTGTCAACTTTTGTCATGAAAACGTTTTCCAACACTCGTTTGTTAGCTTAAAACAAATACTTCGTCTCAAGTTTCTCTCTCTAGCGAGAACACGAAGAATGAGTCCCCGAGACCAATACCAATAGCTGTTCAATATGACGGCAATACCTCCCCATTCAAGATTCATTTACTATTCCTACTGTAGGAAACCTACGGGGTGGGAGTTTTTGTTCCCGCCCAAACCCTTATTGGTAAAGCTATTAAATGTTTATGAAATCAGACATAAAAAACTCTTAAAATTTAATGTTGTAAGAGTTTTGGGCCTCCCAGGCTTGCACCATGCCATTTGACCCAATTCAAATCTTATCAAATAGACTCTGGCGCAAGTATGTACTGTAAAGCCCCTCTTTTGCTTATCTTGATCTTGACTGTGATCACTTCATTGCATAGTATGCTAGTTTCAAGAGATCAAGTGCATCATTTATCATTTCAGTGCAATAGAACAAATCCATCACCGTGCCAAATGTATAAGCTTAAGCTTGACCAGCTGCCCACACCCCTTGCCCCCAACAGACTCCCTAGACTGCCCACCCTACCACCCTGGGACTCCTGCCAGATTACAATCACAGGAATCGTCACCCCAACCGGACAGCTAACTTCATCAGACCCTTCCACTCCACTATCACAAGCACCCTCTACCACCTCCACTGAATCTGAAATTATGCTCATGTTTACTGGGAGCTGTGTCTTGCCTGAACATGTGCTACTGTTTTATTACTTGGATAGCTCATCATGTCATTATTTAATAATGAGGTTATTCTATTGCATATGTCCAGTTGCTCTGCCTTGATGGCAGAAAAGGAAGACAAACTTTGTTTGCACCAAATCCTTGGAAGAGTTGTTACATGTGTCATCACTATAGGTTGCTAATTAAGGTATGTCTAGTGACTAGCGATAACACCGTGGTTATGGGCCCCACCAAAAGACACGATACCTGGCAGTGGCCACCTCATGCCCCAGCTTCGACCATTGGTAGGGCGCAGTTGTTGCCCCAACTGGTTAGGGTTCGTTTTTTGGTTGCCCCAATCAGGTCGGGTGCTTTTTCTACCCAACCTGTTAGAATGTGCCTATTTGACCAGGACAATTAGTGTTGGGAACCTCCCTGAGGGATACATACGAAATGTACCCCTACCACGAGTCCCACAAGACCAGAGCACTTTTCAGTCAAGAGTGCCTCCTGTACATACGATACCTGGTTACTACGAGGATATGCATGTAATTCCTACATACAATAGTACATGTAGATCAGGGGAGAGAGTAGCAACAGCGAACTCTCGCTCCCCGATGGCAATCTCTTGTCATTAATACTTAGAACAACCTTTTGTCTAATCTCAATGGCAATCCTATTGCCATCGTTGCACTCTCAACAGTTCTAGTTCTAAGTATCCCCTAATTTAGACGAATCGCGCCCCCACAGAAGGACGCGATCATAACGAAGGGGCCCAAAGACATGCTTCGCATTACCAAGCTGCCCTACGATGAGCTTTATCATCTAAAATGGACGCAACCATCACATATGATGAAGTTGCCGCCCTCGTCGGAGTCAACATTCCGACATTGGAGCCACGCCCGAATTTCGAGAGAATTCGCGCACTCCGTAGGCATCTCAAGAGATGCCTTCAACGCCTCCCATGCCCACAAAGCATCCAACATGGGGAGCGGCAGCGGTCTATGACCGTGCCATACTACTAGTGCCGGGACAACCGGTGAACAATGCCCCGATGTCGAGGACGGAACAGGCGTCCATTGACACCTTTTCAATTGCCGCAAACACTACTTTCTCTCGATGCAGAACATCGAACGCGCGTGCTTCACGGCCCTTGACTCGAGCATCAACGATGCCTTGAAGTTATTGAACGATCCGACAGTTCAAGGTTGGCATGTGGGGATGAGAGTGATCGACATTCTTGATCAACTCAGCCTCATCTATGGGCAACCCACCCCCGCAGCCCTTGAAGCCAATGACCACATCTTCCGAAGCCCGACGTCAGCCGCCGATGCTCCCGAAGTCCTATTCTGCCGCATCGAAGAATGCGTTGAGAAAGCGTTACTCGGTCAAAATCCCTACACCGACAAGCAGCTGATCACCAACACGATCCGCCTCCTCCTCACCACGGGTCTGTATATCCGCGCATTTGAAGATTGGGACCAGCTGGCCAAAACAGCAAAGATGTGGATTGAGCTCCGCCGATTAATCCAAGAAGCTTTCCAACGTCGACTCAACGCAACAGCCCCCACCGCAGGCCATCAAGGATATGCCCCCGCCCTTCCATTCCAGCATAATGCGTTTGGTGCTCTCGCCAGCAACGACTTGGATGAAGACGACTCC
>JALLOS010000496.1:0-12032 GCA_036939435.1 Stephanodiscus minutulus
CGTGATTGCAAATAGTCATTGCGTTCAGCGGTCAGCAAGATCAGCAATTGTAGTTATTCGTCAAAAAAAAGGAATTCATAGAATGCTGTGTTGTAATGCGTGCAAAAGCATAAGTGGTGAGAATCAATCGCCCCTCGCCGAAGACCCAACGTTTTAATAGTTGTCTGTCGTCAGGTGTGCCTAAGTACGTATTGTTATTGGTGGATGGCTTTGACCTACTCTCTGGTGGTGGGAGTGAAATAGATAAGACAACGACCTGAGAAAAGGTACGATCATAATAATATATGTATTGTACCATATGGCGTGATGTGTTTGATCCTTTGTTCTTCCTCAACTCGAATTTGTTGGATGACGTCACTTCTTCTTGATGACACAGAATGAGGTTGCGGGAATTCAGGGGGCTGGCCCCCAAATCGTTTTGGGGGGGGGCTGACTCCCCAAAGTCACCTGACCATGGTGATAATCCTCCCTCCCCTCCCACCATTAATTAATATAAGATGTATTTTTGATGAGATAACTACGTGCTGTTTATTCTATCATTTATCCTTGTACTCCACCTCAAACAATGGCTCACCGTCCTCAGTGGTGAGCTGCGTGATGATCGCGCACGCCCGGAACACATTGCCGTTAAGCAAGACATGGTGGCGGAAGACCTGGGATAGGATCCCCCAGTTCTTCAGCCGCCTGTTCATCGTCTCATGCCACACCCTCACTTATCTTGCCGGGGTGGCCGCGGTAGCCCTCGTCAGCCTCAACCCGCTCGCCAGTACCGGCAGGGTATGGCCCCTAAATCTACACCAGGGTCCCTGTGAGGATGTCAACGCCCAGCTCGTAGTGCAGGGCTTACTTCCCTGCATACTTGTGGGACGTGAAGGCGTTCCCCTTCGTCGCGATTCCCTTTTGGGGAATCCGGAATTCGTAAGTCGCCGCTGTCGACTGTCATTGTGCAGTCATTGAATCTGCTCTCGGAGACAATCCATGTTTGTGGGGGCAGTGGCGGTGGGGGTTGAGGACCAGATGTTGGGGAAAGACAGCATCTGCAAAGACGGACAGACACGGATTTGTTGAACTGGAGTCCCACGGCCGCAGTGGGCACCACAGTTGCCTTCGACGGTGCTAGATAGCCGGCTTTACCACTAAGCCATCACACGTGTGATGGCTCTCACCGTAGAATATGGTACAAATTCTACTTACTTGCACACCCATATGCCTAAAATAAACAGTTCCTACGTCAAAATTTGTGAAAGTTCTCGCCCGCGTCTCGCCCGCGTCTCGCTCGCGTCTCGCCCAAAAATTCTCAATTGTTACCCGCGCTGTAGTCATGACTCTTGACGACAGCAAGTCTTCTTACTACTGACGACCAAAACAGATGTCAAAAGTGGGAGTTTTCGGAAGTAGAGTAGAGGCGTGGTGGCCAGCCGCCCGTTCTGGGGCTGCGCGCGCCTTGGGACAGCGGAGAGATGACAGTAATAAGTGAATGCCGGAAATGAGGACAGCAATCATACTGACACTCGCCGCTGCAGCCGTAGTCGATGCCTTTGTCGCCTCAACAAAGCGGGGGAAGTGCCAAAATCCGTGCTGGAGGAGGGGAATTGCGACGGGAGCCGTCTCATCCCCGGCGTTTCCATCGTCACCCTGTCCGGCGGCAGGAACGCGATCAGCCGAGGAAGTAACCTCCACTTCAGCATTGAAATCGATGACATCCGCGACCGAGCTTAATTCGTTTCTCCTAACGGATGGTCTTTCGGCGGCCATCCACATGGGCACAGTTAGTGACGTTTCAGCCTCATCAATATCAGGGCCACTATCCACACTACGACCATTCTTCATCGTCGTCACTGCTGCTATTTTGGGGATCACAGCCATTAATTTACTCGTTCCACGGCCTCCGAACAACTAGAACAAGATGTCCTCTTTAGCCTTGATGAAGCGAGAATACGGCAAAAAAAGTTAGGGCATGTGTGAGAGAGGAACCGGGTAAAGTGTGCAGAAAAAAAGAAAGAAAAATACGAAATGATGTTATTTGGGGACACAGTAAAGAGAGAAGGAGAGGAGCTGGCGGATGTTTGCTCATCTATACATTGATGCCCGCGACTATCACGTCTTGAGTTAGTTTCAGGGTCGTATGAGCACTATAATAGCGCAGGACTCAATTTACATGGTCGATCTCCTCATATGTTCAAATCTCCGCGTTGCTGCCAGCTTCTCTTCTCTTCGTTACTTTCTCTTCATTGCTGCTTTATGTGCGTCTTCCTATAGCTTCAGCTGTTCTTGAGCGGGGGAGATGCCATTATTTGCCCGTGTAAGTTTCCTCGCGGCAGACTCCTTCATCATGATAAGGCGTTCAACCGGGCCTACAAACTGGCAATTTTGGACCCCACCGATCTGGTCCAACGTCACCAGACGAAGGTGTTTGTGGACATATTCAATTTCGGCTCGAAGTACCCCAACTACAACCATCAACATTGTCTTTCTCGCAAAAGGAGAGAGTTCTTGTACTCCATACTGAGCATTATCTTTGGATCGATCTACTCGGTTTCTTCATAAGTGTGTATGTCTACTTTCTTGTCTAGAACTTCGCGTGGTTTGGACATAATATGGAAAATTTCGAAGTGTTCAGGTTGCCTAAACCCTGCTTTCCCATACTAAGAAGAAGGCAGGTGGTGCGCCACCGGACCGCCAAGGTCGGGGCCCCAACACCTTCCGTCAATCCATCCATTTGAGGAAAAATACTTCATTAACGGAGGGTGTGTCTACGGCTACTCACCGATGGCGCTCGGCCCACCGGTAAGAAAAGGGGGTACGTTCGATTGGCACCGGAATAGGTGGTACGTGGGATATTTGAGGGTGATCATTTCTATTGGGTCAAAACACAAGGTTTTTTTGAGGAGGAAACATTGGAGAAAACAATGGAGGTGAAGAGGTGGTGGGGATAGGTGCGAAAACAACGCAGCCGTCGTGTTAACAAAACACAGTGGTGTATTGAACAAAGGCATTAGACACAAGGTCGTCAACTGCGAGAACTCCGTCTCGATATGCCTCGAGCTAGCAAAGAAACTGTAGACACTGGGATTATCGCCAGCTATCCTCCTATAATCTCTTAAATCAACATGATCAAAAGAAATCTGCTTAGGCATCTCAGGTGATATCGCGTGTCTTATCGTTATTGCCGTTTTGCAGTGACAAATTTCATCTGTTTGCGCATCTCTGCATTTTGCCATTGCGGGCTGCTGTGATTCTTCACACTGATTATTGAATTTGAAAGGTAAAGCATTGCAGCGATGGGCGATGACTGTGTGCTGTGGACAGATTGTTTGACGTGCATTTCCCCCCGCTATTTGACCGACTTGCTAGAAGTGATGGCTGTAGCGAGCAGGATGCGTGATGATGTTCCTAAACGTTGAAATTGATATTGAAGAGTGACGGAAAGTTTCCTTGCATCCGTGAGTGCAGAGGATCGAACGGACTTGAATACTTTTTCATCAGTAGAAGCCAATCAAATTCATCATTATACTGTTATTGGGTACATGTTTACTTCAACAAACACCTGACACCCTAGGATCATCTCATGGTATCGGGGTACATAATCTTCGAGAGACACTCGACACTGGGTTTCGTACAAGATGTCATTAGGCGATCACTGCGCGTCTAGTCTCCAATCTCCTAGAGAATACATATTCGCTCGTCTGTTCCAACCGGAGTCTCTGCATTAATATCATCTTCCAGGAGTGATAGGATTCTGTCGTATCGCTTCTCGAAGTAATCCCGAGCTATGCTTATCGCGAACAGATATATCAAAGCAACAATAACCTCTTCCATCGTGGAAATGTATTCTGCTATGGGTATTTCTATTCTTTGTTGATGAGGTCATTTAGTTTTGACGGCGTTGGAATTATGCGTTGCATAGGTGCAGTTTACCCTGACCACATCGGAGCAAACAACGGCATGCAAGTCCGAATTCCTCGTAACCGATGAGAGAGAGGAATCTCGATACAATGCATTTTGTGATAAAAAGAATCTGTGCGAGGTTACGTACCATAATCGATCATTGTTTGAATCGCCAATCTTCTCTCCTCACCTAACGGCACGGCAGTGTGTGGCGAACCCTTCGGCGTTGTTGGGCGAGCGACGAATCTTGGAGGAAGGAGACTGCGCAGAGGATGGTTAGCTTAATAGTAAATCCTACATATGTAAAAAGGGAGACCAAGATTCATCGCACACAAACAACTCTCACTTTTCGTGTATGGATGGGGCCGAGGACAAAACGCCGAATCTGAATCTTACACGTCCCGTCCTCCATCCCGACGCTGCCGTAAAGCCCGGTATTCAGCATCCACTATGGTACGATACAATGGGATCTTCCTCCAATGACCTCGTCTTCACGTTGATCTTGTACGCATATTTATTACTCCATATAGTTATTACTCCATCTACCAACGCACAGCCGCAGAGTTGAAGTTGATACTGATAAAAGCAAAGGGGACAAATAATGTGCCAAGTTACATCCGTCGACCAATACACGGCCGTTGCGAACGAAGCAGCTCCGCCTTCTGCTGTCGAAGATATGAACCCTCTGGCGAAGTTATCGGAAAGGTCGGATGGTTTACGGGTGCTCATCTGCTCAGAGAGCGTTCCGCCACAAGTCAATGGAATCGCTCGTCGTGTAGGAATGTATGCAGATGGGTTGAGGAATCTTGGCTGCGACGTTGGTGAGCGCAATATGCTAATCGCTCATCGTGGAAATTTCACGTGCCAGTCCCTATACTCAATGTTCTTGTCCGCCAATCTCTCTACCAGATGTCCTGCATCCAGACTCTGGAGCCACGAAAGTGCTCTCCCACGTGAACCCATGGAACTTCACTGCGCGCATGATGATTGTTCATCCTTATCAACTGATCAAACTCCTCACAACTCCCTATGATGTAGTGCATATTGTCATGCCTGCGAATCTTTCGGGGATGTGGATTCTTGCGTCCTTCAAGATCTTGCGTTGCTTAAAGGTAACGTTGTTACTGTGCTTCGTTACTTTTCGATTCTGGGTGTTTCGATTACCCACTTCGATTCATGTTTCTTGCTGTTTTTTTCACCATTTCAGCGCCAGTCAAAGCCAGCCCTCGTAGTCAGCTGGCACTGCAATATTGTCGACTACATCAAGCACTTCTCCATCGGTCCTCTGAGGTTCTTTTCGTATGCCTTCTTCTTTCTACTATTCGGAATGTTGCCAATGATAAGTGACAGGGTCCTTACTCCGACGAGGAAGAGCGAGCCCCATCTTGTTCGTCTCTGGAAACGATCTGAAGGGAAACGAGCTGGAGTTTGCATAACCGGGGTCGACAGGACCGAATTCTCGCCAGCTGCGAAGGACTCAAAATGGGGAAGGATTTGGGCTGCATCGAAAGAAAAGTATCTACTGAGAGAAAACAAGAAACACTTGCTCGTTTGTGTTGGAAGGCTGTCGCCGGAGAAGGGTGTCGATGGTGAGGTTCGACTGTGTTTATTGCGTCTATACTACTCACGGGTTGCACTGACTTCAAGACCGGATTTGTTTTTCGTGCTTTCTCACAAGAACTCATCAAGGTACTTACAAAATTGCCGGACTGCGCCTTGTGGCTTGTCGGCGATGGTCCTTTCCGCCCGGAGCTCGAACGTCTTGCACGCGTCCTGGATGTTCCGGTGAAGTTTCTGGGTTACCAAAGCGGGGAGGCACTTCATTCCGTGTATGCAGTAGCGGACCTTTTTGTGTGCCCATCTCTAACTGAAACTTTTGGGCAGACCGTCAACGAGGCACTTGCCTCTCAAGTTCGTGTAGCCTTGCCTAATGTTCCAGTTTTCGCCGAGGCATATGGTGAGGCCATCCCGAGAGATGCTTTCTGGAAGCCTCTTTGTCAGGAAGACATGAAAACATCCATTTCGAGACAACTGGCTCGTCACTCGAGGAAAGACCCAGCTGGTCTGCCTGACCTCGACAAGCTCAGATCCTGGTCTGACGCATGCCATTCCCTCCTAGGAGAATACCAAGACGCGTTTCAAGATCGTCAGCATACCTTCACCCTCTTTGGTTGGGTTTATTTCCCGATTTGGTGTGGGGTTACTATTTCCACAACAATATCGTTCTTCGTCTTCGCTCAGATTCGATCATTATGTGGTGGATCTGTCCGCCTCTTCTTCAAGTCTGCCGCGGAAGACATGTTGATCAAGGTGCAATCGTTCCAAAAGCTCCCTTCATCCGGCAGTCTTCATCGCATGGAGATGGCGCAGAAGCAAAGCTAAGAGAGATTCATCCTTGGTGTTGAAAAAAAAATCAAAAAATCGTTCTGTGTTATTGTTTTGGTTACGAATAGCTTAGTAGTAGTCTCCGGACTTGTTTGATCAAATGATTGTCGGCCATGGCTGGTCGTTGGTTCCGCCTCCCTCCCGTCCGCCTCTTGTCCACCGTGGCCTATATTCGCGGGAAAATATCGAATAAACATAGGAAGAATAAACTTAGGAAGAGGCACGCGATGAGTATTGTAGTCGATCAATTTTAGTATCTAATTAAACCAACCACCTTGAAATGGTTGTAACCAAGTGGATCGTCGGGACTCCGTTTGCCCACGCCCTGCCGGAACAAATTATGATTGAACTACATAAGTAGTCTTCCGCGATTTTTTCTTTGTCTTATTATTAGTCAATCTCTTATTCAACCTTTATGACCTTCTTCGAACGAATATCCAAACGATACGTGGCGCGTTGATCCTTGAAATCCAAGAACCACCGCGGATGGATTATGACGTGGGTGTAAAAGTCGAGCAGGTCCGTGAAGGGATCGGTTACGATCTTCAGGGCCCAGGACAAACCGCGCATGAGACCCTACAATTTCGAACATAAAATGTCAACGGGAACGAATTTGACCACGAAACGTTGTCATGTGGTAAGTAAAGTGGAAAAAACGAAGAACACATGAGACACACGAAGCGATTACTCACATACTGATAGACTATCTCGACAAAGTGGGGAACTACCGTAAACAGCGCAATGACCAAGACGTACTGATCGAGCGAAAGCCGGAAGAACGCCGGATCGACGTACTCGGCGGCGAATGCCGACAGGTCCTCGCGGTATTTGTACACGATCGCCGCTAACGATAGGAAGGCCACAGCCTCCTTCTTGCTAGCGTCCTTGTGCCCAAACTTCAGCTTCTCTATATCGCGGTCCTGGTGCTCGTAGAAGAAGTGCCCGCTCTGCCTGACGACGTGGGTCAGGAAGAACCACGCGCATCCGGCGAGCGGCTCGCCGCGCCAGAAAATGAGGGGGTAGGCGAATAGGATCATGCCGACGGAGGACCAGAAGTGACCGAACTTGTTCACGGGGTGGTTGTGAGACACCTCGATGTCGATGTGCTTGTCGGACATGATCCGATCGTAGTAAAGCCTGGCGTAGTTCCCCGCGAATCGTGTGGCGAGGGACAGGACTAGCCGGCGCCTAGCGGCCCTGGTCATCGGCTCGAAGTACCCGTGTTGCATCATGCGCTCGGCCGCCGACACGAACATCGCGCCGAGCCGCCTCAGGTCGTCCCTGGTCGCGTCGGCGCTCAGGTTGAACTTTCCGGTCGAGTAGTTCCCGAGGAACATGCCCTCCGCGAGGAGGTACTGGGGGTACCGGCTGTTGTACAACGACTCGCTCAGGAAGTCGACCGAGAAGGTGTTGCCGAAGTTGCGCACGCGCACGGGCAGGCCGGATCTCGACAGCTCGGCGTTCAGGTCCTCGGCGAAGGCGTCGCACTTGCGAACTAGGCTCGCCAGCTGATCCCTCGCGGGTATCTCGAGGAGGGGCGCGCCGTCGGGACGACGGCCACCGCCGTCCTCGAGCAGCGCCTCCAGGAAGACGTTGGACGCCACTATGCCGCCGTGCCATGCCGCGAGGGTCCCGACTGTCTTGTTCAGACGCAGGAGGAACTTTTTGTCGTACGAGTTCAGGAAACCATCCCGTCCGGCGATGCAGCTCAACGGGTATCCCGCCGCTAGCGCCTTACCGAGGACGATGACGTCCGGCCTGAGGGGTTCCCCGGTGTCGGGGTGGGCGAAGTAGTTGATGCTGAGGAGGTCGGGAGTGCGGAAGGCGAAGTAGATGTCGTCCACGACGAGAGCGACCTGGTATGACGATTCGTTATAATCGCGCGCGAGATATACGAGACCGAATATTATATCGGGCAGAGTAAGATGATACGAGGAAGCACACGGGGCATGCACATGCAAGGGGACGCCGTATAACTCACCCTCGTCAGGTACTTGGTGCAATAATTGCACTTCGCCTGCAGATCGTGCAGCCATCGCGCGTACTCCTCCCGCGGCGTCGCCCTCCGGACCCTGCTCCCGTGCGTGACCTTCTCCCCCGGCGGACTCGGCCTGTTGATCCCCGTGAAGTGCTGCATGGGGTTCACGATCACGGCCGAAATGCGGTAGTGGTACCTCTCGACGAAGTCGAGGCTCGATCGGGAGCATTCCGGCAGGAAGACGTGCCCGGGGCAGTCCACGAGTCCCACCCCGGAAACGTGGCCGTGGTACGCCGAGAGGAAGCGCACCACGAGGGGCTTGCCGTCGCAGCTCGCCTTCACGTCCTTGAGCGCGCCGTCGACCGCCTCGGACCCGCTCATGGAGTACCTCACCCTGTCCATCCCGGTGAGCTCCCTCACGAGACTGACATTCCTCTCGAGGTCGGAGTTCATCGCGATGGGGCAGAACCGCAGCATGCCGCCCCCCCCGTTCGTCGCACCGGCGTCGTCGTCCAGCAAAGACATGCGCCGATTGACCTCCTCCTGGATCGGGGCGTAGAAAGACTTCACGCCCATGGTGTGCACGGCGTCGTTGCCCACGTACGGCCTCGTCGTCCCGTCCTCGGTGACGACGTGCAGCATCCCCCCGGAGGCGGCGTCGTCGTCCGGATCGGCGTCGGAGGAGGCGGCGGGGGGGGGGGAGGAGGAGGCGGCGGCGACGTTGCGCACCCCCGATACGAAGTTCCGACCGACGCCGTCGTCGTCGGGGGAGAATTCCAACTCGCGCAGCAGGGGCATGCACACCTTCGCGAGCGCGAAGCGGCAGTCGACGAGGGACGGCGCGAGCGCCCGCCCGCGACCACCACCGCCGCCGCCGCGATCCCCGGCGGCCGCGCCGCCGAGCTTGGAGGCGAGGTAGCCCTGGCCCTCGAGGCGGCGCTCGTACACCCCGCGCGTCGGTCCGTCGAGTTTGAGCGACGCTTCGATGCCGATGTCCTCGCCGTAGTGCACGTACGACGCGAGGGATTCGAGGAATAGGTATTTGTAATTCGAACGGAGGAAGAGCTCGATCTTCTCCCAGGCGTGCTTGGCCAGCAGGGATAGGACGATGAAGGCCAGGACGAGAGCGAGGACCGGACCCATGATGATGTTTGGTCGGGTTTTTTTCTTGGATGGATGATGATTGCGATACCTATGACGATGTTTGTTCGGGTCGATGGCACGGTGTTGGCGTAAGAAGAGTGGGAGAGATGATGGGGAGAGAAGGAGATAGATGGAGGAGGATCACGACTTATTTTATGCAGGTGTTCCGTCGGGCATCAGTCAAGGGTCAGGCCAATGACATAACATCATTATTTTATTGATAACAAAATAATATTATGAACGGTCGCAGAGAGCAGAGGGATCTTCGTTAGCGTCGGCGTCGCAGGATGAGGTCTCGGAGATTACGAAGATTCTCCAGATTCCCTCCCCGCGCACTGTTGCATTGGTCAAGGCGCCGGGGGGGGGGCGGCAGGGGAAGATTCGGGCGGAAGATTCTTCTATCATTACGTACGGCGGAACCATTAGAGCACTAAATCGGCAAATCCGTAGTGTATTGTACGTACCCTATTGTACTTATTGCAGAGTAATGCATCGTTAAAGTCAATTGCGCTCACTGCGGCGAAATTCCCGGACCCGGTAGCCGGGCGGGCGGGAGGACAACATCATCAATTAAATCCCATCATCTCCATCCACGCAACAACAACATCTATCTCTCGCGCGCGCAAGTAAAAATGAATTCCTTCGCCATCGGCGACCTCCTGGCCCGCATCCTCCTAACCGTCCTCCCCCGTCGGTTGTCCGATCGGATACGTCAGAACACATCCCCCCTCGAGGTGTACGTCCTGCGCACCGGAGTCAGAATATGCGACGAGCCGCGCATGACCCTCTTCGAGGGCGTGTTCGCCACTCTGCTGTTCGACATGGCCCTCTTCGGCACGTCCAACCCGATGATCAACGGGGTCATACGCCTCTTCACGACGATACAGAATTCCTGGGACAGGCCGTTCGCGGACGCGGACGATGCCGAAGGGAGGATATGTGATTTCTGCGACCGGCTGGATATACAGCGAGAACCGTGGATATGGGAGAGGGGGGTGCGCGAGTACGCGTCCCTGAACGACTTCTTCTCGAGGACGTACGCCCCGGTCCACTACCCCCCCGTCGGGTCGGGACGGTTGGTCTCTCCGGCTTGCTGCAAGTTGCTCGTGTACGACGATGACGACATGATGAGGTCGATACTGATCAAGGGGTGCGATTACGAATTGTCGAGGATAGGACTGCCGGGGAAGGACCTCGACGCGTTCGGGAGGAATCCCGTCCTGTTGGGATATCTGTCGCCGAGGGATTATCACAGGGTGCACGCGCCCATATCGGTGAGAGAACGAGACGGCCTTGCTGCCACTTTTGGTTTTTGCGTTTGTGTGTGTTTCGAGAGCAATTCCCCGTTTTGGCACCATTGCGTCGATATTGCGAGGGGGGTCTCGCGCTTCGCATGATTAACTCTCCCCACGCCCTTGCATTGGTCGCACACGCCCGCAGGGGAAGTGCGTGCACTGCAAAATGGAGGGGAATGACTCGCCTTCCGCGTCCGTGAAGTTCTTCGGGGGGAAATTCAACCTCCTCAACGAGAATAAGAGATTGATCGTCGTGTTGGAGGAAGAAGGAAGGTCCCATGATGATGATGATGAGGAGGAGGAGGAGCCCCTGCGGGTGGCATTGGTCATCATCGGTGGCGTTGGAGTCAACACCATAACGTACGACGAGAGGATGGTCGGCAGGGCCATCGCCAAGGGTCAGGAACTGTCCGCGTTTAGAGCCGGTGGAAGGTAAGACACTACTTTTTCCCGCTAGATCCGTTCTCTCGTGTTTCCCTTTCCCCTCACCCCCTAATTTTTGCACGAATCCAGCGCATTTGCTTTGTTCTCGTCCAAGCCGGTGGATATTCTGCAGCCTTTGAGGAAGGCTGCCGAACAAAGTATGCATGTCGAGGTTCTGGTGGGAGAGACGCTTGCTACTTAGATGAAGAATGATTGGTAGTGAGGCGGCATGGGGAGATGCATTTTTTCAATATATGAATTGGCAGTCGGGCATGATCCAAAACCCACACCCGCCCATGATACATTAAATCTAGACAGTAACATAAAACAAAGATCATCGCCAAGAAATCAGTGGCAATTTCTGGGTGGTAATAATTGCAATGAGATTATATGCAACTACAGCACTCTGAACAACAAACACAAACTGAACCTCTCTTTCTTGTCCTAAAAGAATAGTGCCACCGTACACACACGGAATTAATTTAACATTGGGCAGACAATGATGCATTTCTCATAGAGGAGACAACCTCAGACAAGGAAGCATAATGTGTTGTTGTGGATGGAAATTCCAAACGATTTGTAACAAATGATGATTGTGATGCAAATTCAGCAGGAGGAGCAACATACGAAGTTCGGTTCATCCTGATTTCACGGATGCAGAAATCATGAAGGAAGGCAGGAGAGGCATGAATTTGCAAGGTTGAATGAGATTTGTCACCAGCTTTGATTACAACACATGGCAGATGAAAAACTATTCTTCCCCAAAATGAGGAAACAAAAGGGCTGCAGCACAATTGTGTTCTGGATGACATAAAGGGCGAGGTGAAATTGGTGTTGTCGAAGATGGCAAAGTCATTTATGCACCCATGGACTTGAGGAGCTGGGGACTGCCGTGTCTTGGTCAGGGCTCCTACTTTCAT
>JALLOS010000497.1:0-12684 GCA_036939435.1 Stephanodiscus minutulus
GAACTCTCTCATCGATTTCACTCTCGCGCACGCAGCACGTAAAATCTCCGATAAAAGCTCCAAGACAATGGCCTCCAAGCCAATTGTTGTTACGCATTCATTTCTTAATACCCCACCTACCTAAAACATGCAATAGACACAGAACGCACTATGCTATTGATTGGGATCATTAGGTAGATGGTGTTTTCATGATGAAAAAAACCCCTCTAATTTTGGACTCCTGCATCAATCTTACTACTGTCTGCTCACTATCACTATACAAGGACAAGTGGATATGCGATGAGAAATTGTATAGGTTGTTAAATGCAAAGTGGATATGCGATGAGAAATTGTATAGGTTGTTAAATGCACACTATCCCTATTTGAATAATATATTTGTCTTCACTCGTGAGGTGCTCAACCTCGTCCTCTCTGCCAAGGCTGGTCCATGCATTGCTCCAAATGAGCTCAGTCTATAGGGCAAAATTCTGCACTGAATGCCCATACTCAAATCAGAGGAGGGTTGTATCGATTTACTTTAGGCAAGTTAATGGCAAACCTCCATCAGATCCAAAATGTGCTCAGGATGTTACGGATACCATAGCAAAAACCAACCAGCTCCAGAGAGGTTGCATAAGACTTGGCNTAATGGCAAACCTCCATCAGATCCAAAATGTGCTCAGGATGTTACGGATACCATAGCAAAAACCAACCAGCTCCAGAGAGGTTGCATAAGACTTGGCAGAAACATCGAGGACCGGGATCTAGCAGCAACAGGAGTAGAGGAAGATCGATCAGCAGCTGTGACCGTCAACACTATCACACCAAAGAGGAAGGTGCGCACTAATGATCATGGTTGTGCTGCAGCAAGTGCAATCACACCTGGGAATGATGATGACCGAGTCAATTGCAAACACCATTTCGTAGTCACCGCGCTGCACTCGATTTCAACAAAGGATTCATTGTCGCTTCGTTGAAATCAGGAAAGGATTTTGATTTGAAACAGGAGGTTGAGATCGGTCCATGCAAGAAGAAGAGGGGAAGGAAAAAACAGGAATAGAAAACATAAAATGAGGTTGTTGTTGTGTGATTACACACGAGCCAAAAAAAACTTTCCATCACACCCTTATCCTAGTGGGTCTATTCCTACCCCCCTCCCCCTTGAACTAGAACGAACCGAGCGGTCGGAGAGTCACCCATGGTGTGGGAAGCAAGCGCGTTGCCCCGGAACGGGTCTCCCCCCCCTCAACGAATTTGATCGAACCGAGCGGGTGGGGAGTCGCCTATGGTGCGGGCAGCAAGCTCGCTGCCCCAAAATGGGCGTCATCCGGCCGTGGGCGGCGGTAGAAGCAATGTCGGTTGCCCCATGTTGTGGCAAGCAAAAACCTCCTCAAATCACCCTGGTGAATTGTTATGTAGATCTCCCCCCCCTCAACGAATTTGATCGGACCAAGCGGGTGGGGAGTCACCCATGATGTGGGCAGCAAGCGCGTTGCCCCAGAACGGGCGTCTTCCGGCCGTGGGTGGCAGTAGAGGCAATGTCGGTTGCCCCATGTTGTGGCAGCGACAACCCTCAAATCGCCCTGGTGAATTGTTATGTAGGTCTCCCCCCCCTCTACGAATTTGATCGAACCGAGGAGTCGCCCATGATGTGGGCAACAAGAGTGTTGCCCCGGAACGGGCATCTTACGGCCGTGGGTGGCGGTAGAGAGGCCATGGCCAACAACGCCCATGGTGTCGATGTTTGTGAAAATCATGAAATTCTAGTTTGCCAAAAAAAGTAAAAAAAAGAGAAGTGACGTGGAACTTCGGCGAGAGTCCGCCTAATAGTAATGGTATAGGTCTGCATACGGGTATGTATGTACTATGGCTACGATATGGGGGAAAATCGTAAAGCCAGCTGTAGTTGGTTAGCCCACCAGTAGATACCTTACCTACCGTAGTATTCGCAGCAAAAGCCCCCTTCCCACCATTTTGCTTTGAATTCCTTTTGGTCAAAAATTGTCCCTCTACATTTTTAAAGATTTGATTCCACTTTGAGTAATTGTTGGAATCAAATCTTTAATTTTGTCACGGGACAATTTTTTTTGACCAAAAGGAATTCAAACGCGAAATGGCGGGAAGGGGGCTTTTGCCGCGAATACTACGATAAAAGTGTAGGTAGTCGCGGTAAATTTGCCTTCAATTTAGGGGTAGGTATTATTAGTCAATTGAGGTCAAACTACAAACCACAACAGGGAGGCTACATCATGGTATGTACTTACTTAGCTCAGAGGTAAAGACTTTTCGAGCCCGCCCGCCGAATGCGGAAGGCAACCCGAGATCCGAGAGAAGGGAAAGCAGCGAACGTCGACGACGGAGGAGAGGGGCGCGCGGCGCGGGGCGACGACGACCGACATACAGCGGACAACTGAACGAACTTGGCACGGCCTCGCTCTAGCTCCGTCGGGTCTCTCCTACTAACTTACTCACCTCCCAGTGTTTGCCTCGCCCAACATCCCTCTTTACCCTCTTCTCTCGACAAATATCATAATATTTTTTAACCGAAAAGCCACATCCGAATCATCATTGCGATTTTACTCTGCTCTGCTCTTCACCAATACAAGAGCCTCCCTCCTTCTCTTCCCTGACCGTCCTCGCCGACCGACGCCGACCGACCGACCGACACAACACCACAGGAAGAAAAATGATGGGCCGCGGCTGGATCCGCAGTCAAAGGGGTCTTCCCAGGGGGGACACTAAAATAAGAGCCGTCTCACTGAGATCTCTTTTGCGATGCCTGATCGTTGCGCTATCCATCGTTTGGTTGATTCTTTCCCTCTACATTAGCGGCAATAATCTCGACGGACTACCACGGCTGGGTCTTACGCTCGCAAAATACACTGGGCGATTTCATTATTTCGACAACGACCATGACGAACTCAACCTAAACGAAACGATGCGACGATTGATACTATCGACACCCAAGCAGGAGAAACCCGATATCACGATATCGGATGCCCCCCCCCACATGGATGGCTACGAATTCGAACACTGCGAATTATCCTGCAACATCCGACGATCGGGCGGTGCGGACGATCGTTCCGACGGCTCCTTCTCTTCGTCCGATCCGGCCAGGGGAATCACTTTCACGATGGAATCCATCACGAACTATCCCCAACATGGCTACGAGAATGCGAAAAGCACGCACAGGATCGTGATGAACACGCAGCTGATATCCGACATACCGTTGCACTACAACAATTGGGAGTATGAGTACCTCCGACCGATAGTGCACGAAAATAAGCCCGAACTCGCGATGGCATCGGCGTTCATATCGAACTGCGGCGCCCAATCCTTCCGATTGCAAGCCATCGAGGCACTGATCGCGAACAACGTCACGATCGAGCAGTACGGGAATTGCGGCCGCACGAAAGAGGCACGCGACGGCAACGACAAGATCGCGACGATCGCGCGGCACATTTTCACTCTCGCGTTCGAGAATTCCGAGGAGGAGGATTACGTCACCGAGAAATTCTTCCAGGCGTTGGAGGCGGGTACGGTACCGGTATCGCTCGGCGCGCCGAACATCGACGATTACGCGCCCCAACCGGAAACGTACCTGCATCTGCGGACGCTCGAGGACGTCCCGCGCGTCGCATCTCGCATGCGCGAGATCGCAAACACCCCCTCGCTGTATCGGCACTACCTCCGTTACAAGACCGAGGGATTGTCGGACAAGTTCCTGGCGCTCACGGACATGACGATACCCCACACCTTCTGCCAGGCATGTTACATATTCGCGGACGACAAGAACGACCTCAGGGGGAGGGCGAGGGGGGGGGGGGGGGGCGACAACGCCACCGCCTCCTGCCGCGCGACGATACCGTCGCGAGCGTCGACGACCACCGTGCATCGGTATTACGTGCGCGAGCGGACGCAATTCGTATATCGGGACCTGTTCGTATCGTCCAAGTTCGAAAGCTTCGACGACGTGACGTACGATGGCTTCCTCGCCAACCTGATCGGGGTGGTGTTCGACTCCTACCGACCGACATGGACGTATTACAGGGACGAGAGGGGACACAATCTGAAGGACGGGGGGGGCAATGCAACCGAACCGTTCGCGTTGCGGGTACATCGAATATGCGACAGGTACACGAACGTCAAGACGTGTTTGTACTCGAACGACAGCCCTCTCGTGCTGCGGGATGACGTTTCCCTTCGGAAATGGTTGGCAGAGAACCCATGCGGTGAACTTGCTGTTGTATTCGTGTAGGTATTTCTGGGGCATGAGAGCACCTAAGATGCAACGATATTTCAAAATACGGACTATTTCATGCATGGAGTGGAAACAACATTACACCCCGTCTTCAAGAGTAGGTATTATGAATACTTTTGACATGCCCCTCCTCCCCTTCTCCTTCTTCAAATTCTGTCTTCGAGCTTGTAGAACGTGATGCTGTTATCTGTCAGCATCAGACGGGTTGGGAAGGGGGTATCTGGTATAGAGGCGCCCCAGGCGAGAGCTAGAGAGCTGCTGCGACGAACTTCGTTGTCGTTGTAGAGAGAGAAAGACTCGGTTCCTCCATTCCACGCTCCGCAGCGCTGGCCAGAAAATGAGATGACTTAGATTTATTTTATCGATGGGCATCGTGCTCTCCAAAAAATATGAGGAATGTATTCATTGCGATGATTCACGTGTGGAATATATAGCCTTGCCTTATTCCATCGCGTTTTTTTCTGTGCAGTGTGGGAGGTCTGATCTGGGCAAAAGGTCTCAAAACAACAACTGTCATTAATTTAAGAATAAAGTCACCACAAACACGCAGCGTCATATTCTACTTTTGACGCGGATAATATCCAATCAGTCTCTCGACCTCCCAGTCGACGAATCTATTCATGTATTCGATGTATTCCGCCGACAGCTCCCTCTTCTTCGAAATCTCCTTCTCCGCAAGTCGACGATGGGTAGTAGCCATCGGTGACTGAATCACACGACCCTCCGCGTACCTTTCCTTCCCGTAAACGGCATTGCACTTGGCCTTTAGACCCGTCGCCTCCTCCACGTCCCGCAACAGCGCCGCCGTTCCATTCGCCTTAAAGTCCTCGAAGCGGTACGGTAAGAAGGCGCGCGTGTGGCCAAAGCCGGCGACCGACAGGTGGTTCATGACCTTGTCCCGTCGCAGGTCGATTATGCTGTTGAATCCCCGCCCGGACCCATCGTTCATGTACTCGTACTTGTACTCCCCGAGCCCCTTCAACGTGGACGAGTCTTCCGGCGAGCATGGCGTGGCGTCGACGAAACGGTATCGGTTCATGCACGCCGCGCTTTCGATCCCGGCCTTCGTTCGGGCGAGCTTCGCATCTTTCGGACCCCGCCTACCCACCCAGGGCTTCGTGACAAATTCTTCCCACGGCATAATGTCGGCCAGCTCCCACCACCACTTGTCGTCCTCGGTCGGATCTTGTCGTACTAATTCGACCCGAGTATTGTTGCGAAAGTGGAGATGATCGTGGGCGTGGTGGGGCTCCGACCTCATGGCCTCGACCCAGTCCATCGGATCGCGGAACATGGATACGACGACCGCCGAGTTTCCGTGCCAAAGCCTGTCCTCCTGGAACCAGTGCTTGCAGCGCGTGTACTCGTCTTTTACCTGGGGAGGATCAATAGAAACAAAACACGAAACAATTTAGAACATGACCGTACTCAATTTGCATGATACAGCAACATACACTCTAGTTTTTCCACTCACTTGGATCCTATCACCGAAGCACTCTTGGAGGTGATCAGTGATCCAATTGGTCCCGCTGTGCCGCTCACCGAGCAATGAGATTATGTCCACCGGCGCACCCGATGCCTTCTTAAAGACTTTGGCAGCAGTGGCAGCGATCTCCTTGGCGTCATCATCGACTGGGGCTTCGTCACTTCCAGAGCCTATCGTGCTATTCTTCGCCGAGGTGGCATGAGGAAAATGGGACGAGAAATTGATCTGCACCACCGACCCTTGATTGAGACGCCCACCTACGAAGCAGAAGATCCCGACGCCCACGACCTTCATGGTGCTCCAGCCGCCGCGAGGCAGTCGTATTCGATGATGGGAGGGTGGTGCAGCAGACGATGCTGCGTCCCCACCCTGCCGGTGAATTGGCGACATGGTTGTTGTTGTTAGAGTAAAGGCTTCTCTGTCCCCGGTGAGTCGGGAGTTGGGCAGGTTTGTCTTTGGTGGGTTAGGGTTAGGGTTTTGTTAAAATGGTACGGTACTATTGTTTACTAGGTACCTAGATACTCACAATAATATTATGGTTGTGAGTGCGTAGGTACGTATGCAGATATTGTACTCTCAAGAGAGTAGGTAGGTACATACCATACCACTCTTCTGCTGCCGCCATCGCCCGCGGCACTTCCCGCGCCGAGGGCTACTACGCTACGGTGTATGGTAGTCATTGTGTAAAGTGTAGAGTGAGTAGATGCCAAATATCATAATAATATTATCAAGTCCGTCCAAACCGAACCGAAGAGGTCAAAGGGGTGGGCTGAGTGGATTAGAGTGTATTATTATTTAGGAGGAACGGCTTCTGAGCAAAGGTACGAATCATCTCTCTCCGTTTTCTGTTATTAGCGGAAACTGATGCCATGAAAGTTGCAGGTGCCCCGAATCGATGCCTCACAACCTGTTAAACACAACCTTTTGCAACGAGCCTGATAACAGCTTGAGTGCCCCTCAGTTCTCATTCTATTTTACGTTTCATTTTATACATTATGCAGAAAACGAAACACGTCCAAAATTAACATGGCGCCAGCAGTCGAAGAGAAGAAGACGAAGGTGATGGTACCACGTAAGAAATTGCAAAGCGTTCCAGACTTATTGGCCAGAGGAGAAGAAGGACAATCGACGGCAGAATCAGTAGTGTCAAAGTTACTGTGGATGACGTTCCTCGTGGTCTCATTTTTCATTTCGTTCGAGATATTCAATCGCATGTTTGGTGTTCCGAAGTCTGAATCAGGTGATTATAAGTCAGATTTATAGGGAGGGGGGGGGGGGCAGGATCTTGGTCTGAACTTATCGAGACGCTGCTTTCTTCTAGGAGAGCCGGTAGATTCTGATTTACTCTAGAACAATCATTATGAATCATAATTCTGTGGAAGCGGACGCGTTGCACGTTGTGCCTTTGTGAAGCAAATGCCGATGGGGTAGCGGCTTTTATCGAACGAGAATAAATGGAGGTCTAGCATTACATCCTTGTATTATTCAATCATACAGAAAGTGCGTTGTCCCAACGTCTTTCACTACTTATCAACCGCCACCTGGCTCGATTGTGTGCCCAATAGCTGCAATTTATGCAGTCATGGATCGCTCTACTTTCAGTAAATCATACTCAGTTGTATTATATGTAGAATAAGAGTACTACTCTAATACCTCACTTCTACAAACTCCTATCCTCTCCTGGAGTCCTACAGGTTATGAGCAGCTTCACGTAAACCCCCCCCCCCGCCTTTGCTATTGGGTCTATTTATTGCCCCGATCATTCATTGCGTGGTGGGACGGACCACTCCGCACCTCCGCCGTGGAATTAATTATAAGTTATTATAATTACATCCGCACCTTTGCCGTGAAATTAATTATAATTTTTTATAATTACCATGGATCCCAACCAGCCCCCCCCCCCCCAAGTGACGGCGTTCACACTCGCGCTCGCGCCCGATTGCGACTTGAAACCCCCCTTAAAGAGTGTATCGGAGACAAGAGCATGGAACAGGATAGATATATCTATCTAAAGCGAGCAATGGACTGATGGGGTGCTCAAACGAATATTATTTTGTGAGAGCGAAAGATCCGAAATATTATTATTTGGTGGATAAAATATTTCGATCGGCGATAGAGCGATCGCCAAAATGAGGTCCACGTGGCAGCTAAGGAAGTAGGAGTAGGGAGACCATCTCCCTCAAGCGGGCAAACAATAGTTGACGAGAGTCAAACTCTGCATGTGGAGACTGATAATGGAAAGTGTGCTAAATGCAAATGATATGCTCTCCAAAGCACAAGTTTCACCTCTCTGGATGAGGTCCCTTTTGGCTGCCCAACAGAGTTGTGGTTATCATTCTTAAAAATAAATATATGGGGTTTGATGGCTGGGCATTGAACCATGTGACCTTCTGTCATTGGTATCGAAACTGCATATAAGATGAAATGGGGATGCCAAAAGCAAAAGGCAAAGATGGCAAGGATTGCACATCAAGGGGAAGACATAGAAATAAAATGGACCGACATCATCCAGCGGCTCGTAGACGAATGGCAGGCACAAAATGCGAAGGACATCGATGAACGGTGGGCCAGAAATGTGAAGGAGGAGTCCAAACTCACGCTAATTTTGGTGACCGCGCAGACCATCGTGGAATTGGTTGTCAACCCCATCCGGGCTAACGTTGACGCTATCAAAGACATCATCGCCCCCCTTCGGGAAGAACTACGGGATGGTTTGGCGACTGCGCAGACCATGGCGGAATCGGTTGTCAACCCCATCCGCGCTGACGTGGACGCGAGGATCAAAGGCACCATCCCCCCCCCTTCGGGAAGAACTACGGGTCAAAGTCGCAGGGATGAAGGACACCGTCGATGCTATGGAGCGCAAGGTCTTGGGGATGGTGTTAACACACATGTAAGTGTGGCACACACGTTTGTAGAATAACACTCTCATAATTAAATTTATGTATGATTATCTATTACTATGTAGTTGTTGTGCTTGTATGGCGCAACATGGTGTAGTAAAACAGTTGAGTACCTAGAGATCAAGCATCGGCTCGCACTTCAAAATATATTTTAGGTCAGTAGTGGCGCTAATTTTACTACAGATTCCTACCTACGATTTATCAGCCGTGCACCAAATTTTTGCTAAAAACAAAGAACAAAAAAGCTGAATGTCATGTGAGTAGAAGATAGAAGTAGTGGACCTTGCCCCTCGACGCCGGCATAATATCAACAACAACATCATCATCTCGCTATCAGAATCCCCCACTCTGGGGAGAGAATATTTTTGTTCACCCAAACAAAGCCCCGAATAACTACTCCGCCGCATTGTCGTTTCCATAGAGATCGAGCTAGCGATATTTAGTAATTCAGCGTCGGGGAAGAGAAAGAAACACAACAAGCCCCCCGAGGGACACAAAAATATCATCATCATGACATCCTTCGAGGAGATGATGGAGGAGGTGAGGAAGAAGAAGGAGGCACTGACGAAACCCCGGGCTCAGCCGCCTCAGTCTCAGTCTCAGTCTCAGTCTCCGTCTCAGCCTCAGCCAGAGGTCGGTGGAATGGCAGGGGTCACGTCGCCCACGACNACCGAAAATACCGAATCGATATACAACTCTAGAGTAATAACATATCTAGATCGCGCAAAAAAGACGGCTTATCATTGTTTTCTCGATTTGCGCGAGCGAGAAGGGAGATATATTCTACTATTAATTCCAACATGTGTACAAATCGCCAGAGATCTCATTCTCTCACTTTTAGACGACACCGAGAGTTTTGGAAGTTCCCGCCCCCCTGCGTGCCTGAGCCTCTCCTCACTCTACTACTACCTTTCGACGGCAGGGCGGCGCACGGCGGCAGCGGCAGCGGCAGAGACAGCGGGCGGGAGGCGATGCCGAGAATGACGACGACGACGAAGACGACGAAGACGAGGACGAGGAGCCGGATCAAGGTCAAGGCGTCCAAGTCCGGCCTCGAGAGGCTGGAGCTCGTCCTCGACGGCGGGTGGTCCCCCCCGTCCTCCCCGTCGGCCGACTCGGTCGCGGAGGACGCAGCGCCGCGCGGGGAGGACCGGTGGGGGGACGGGTACTACGACCGCCGCGACGACGACCGCGACGACGACGACGGCGACGCCCGGCTCGACAGTTGGCGCCTGGAGGACGACCACTTCCGCCGGGGGGGGGGGGGGCTCGACGCCGCCCATTCGGAATCGACGTGCGAGACCGACAACCGCGCCTCGTCTTGCTCGCTAGAGCGGGCGGGGTCCATGGAGATCGGGGCCATGTCCACCTGGGACGAGGACAGCTTCCGCGGCGACGACGTGGGCGATGCGATGTCGGGGGCGATTGTCGTCGGGGGGGGGGCGGGGGCGCCGATGCCGATCGACGCGGTCGGCCACAGCGGGGGGCGCGGACGGGATCGAGGCGGGGGGTGGGACTTCGACGACGAGGATTGGCGATCGTCGGCTGCCGCGCGTCGTCGTCGTCGCGACGAGGACGAGCCCGGGGAGCCTCGCGAGGACGACGACGATGACGGCGCGGTCCCCACGTCCCGTCACAACAAAGGGTCGATCGTCGCGGAGGATCGCCACCACTGCTACGGCGCATACCGTTCGGACGCCGTCGGCGACCGAACCGAAATGGACCTCGATCCTGGAATGAATGCGAATGCCCGGAAGAATTCCGATGGCGGGGGCGGCGGCGACGGAGGCGGCGGCGATGACGCGTGTTTGACCACCGGCAACGACGGGCGGAAACGGGAGGAGGATGAACTAGAGTACGGTAATGACGGAGAAGGGATAAAAGTACGCGATGATCACAACGAGGAAGAGGAGGAGGAGGAAGGGGAGGAGGATGACGTCCGCTATGGCGAAGAACATCAGGCGGCGATGACGATTGAAAAATCCCTCTCCTCCATGGCAATCAGCGAGCATACGCCGGCAGGCGAATCGGCAAACAACGCGGAGTCGCCGTCCGTCACCACCGGCAACGACAACGAATACACCGAAAGCGACGGCGAAAATGACAAAGAGAACCACCACGAGGAGGAAGAGGGGGAGGACAACGATGACGCTATTATAACGTCATCGTTGACGTCATCGGTGCAGCTGCTCCCGCGTCAGGCATCGACGACAATTCCACCGTCATCGGAGTCGCACGCTGTTCGGAAGAAGAAGAAGGAGGGGGTCGACGACCCGAACCAGGTCGGGGGCATATTATTGCGAGTGCGGCCACCGCGGTACAATCGCGGGGGCGGGTCCGGGGAGATCGCCGGTGGACGCCGCCGGGGGGCAACGAGCTATTCGAGCCAACGCCACGAAGAAGGAAGCGACGATGACGAAGACGAAGACGATGCCGACGACGACGACGACGATGCCGACGATGCCGACGACGACGACGACTATCCCCGAGATCACGTCGATGTCGACGACGGCGATGATGATGGCATTCCCTCGGATGCGGACGATTCCCGTCCGCTTCGGGGGGGGGGACGGAGGCGGCCGAAGAATGATTCTCCTCTCCGCGCGTCCAAGCAGCCTGCCGATGACGGCAGCGGTGGCGGCAATCGCGGTCGATCGAGCGCCACCACCGCCACGACGCGCCCCGCGCCTCCCCGTCCGGGGGGGGGCAAGGCCCCATCGGCCCCCGTGCGTCCTCCGCCCGCCGTCTCGGCATGTTCTTCGCTTCGGCGGTCGGCGGTGTCCGGACGGTCGGACGTTGCCATCGCCCCATCGCCCCTGGCGGCGCACCACCGCCGTCAGCAGCAGCATCGGCGGGGGGGCGACAAGTCGGTGGTGTCCGGACGGTCGGACGTTGCCATCGCCCCATCGCCCCTTGCGGCGCATCACCACCGTCGGCAGCAGCGGCTGGGCGGCAAACCCGACAAACGCGATGGACAGCAACCCCGGCTTAAACCGGCGGGGATATTACGGGGGAAAAAACAACGAGATATCCGGGAGGACAACACGAACAGTCGACTCGCGCATTCGAATGATCGCGCACCCGCAAACGGCCCTCGCATCGGTCGATGGCAAGAGAAAACACGGCACGAGGAACGTCCGCTAACAATGATGCGCTCGAATTCCAACGTTTCGAACGCAAGCTTCGCGACATCGGGTGCCGTTTCCAACGTGGCGTTGGACGGGTTCGGGTATCCCAACAAGGGCAGAAGACCCTCGATGAAGGAGGGCGACGGCGGCGGCGGCGGGGGTGGGAGGGGGGGCATATTCTCGCCCATCAGATGGACCAAGAACTTGATCAGTCGCAAAGTCGCGCGCCGCGATAAGACGAGGCATAACGACGTTCGCATCAGAAGCGATGATGATTACAACGACTACGCCGAGCAGGAGCAACTGTTTCGGCATCCTCCGATGGTGATCGGGTCGCCCGCGACTGCGCCGCCGAGGTACGAGGACGTCAACTTGCAACAACTGCGGCGACGACCCCCGCTGGTAATTACGTCGCCCACGAATAACGACAGGATCACGATGCAAAGCGTGTTCGAGGGATACGATCACCTCAGGTTTTCGTCGGAACAAGGTGTGGCAACGTCACGGACTCTGCCCAAGGCCGATGATAGAAACAAGGATCGAACGACTGCTGCTAATTCTCGTAAAGATGTCAATCCTTGGGCAAGCATGACAGGAGGCGTTCCCCAGTTAGGAGAGGCTGATGTAGCCTTCCCCGACAGCAACAACAATGACATTGAACCGTTACCATGCTCATTGAAGAGCGATGGAATATCGCCGCCTGGTGGTGTTCCCCAATCAGGGGAGGCCAATAAAACCGTCCCTGGAATGGATGAGCCGTTCCCATTCGCATTTAACAGCGCCGGAGTATCGCCGCACCCTGGTCAGTACGACTTGACCACCGGCGCCGGGATGCCTGCATTCAAATGGTGGACGTGGAAACAGCAGAGTCCCTCCTTCTTTTGCGATGGTGCGAATAACACGAAAGAGGAGAGGGCAGGTAGGAGT
>JALLOS010000498.1:0-12105 GCA_036939435.1 Stephanodiscus minutulus
ATTCAGGCTAAGGGTCCAAATTATCAAGCGTTCTGCATGCCAGTTCTCCGTCCTGTTCTCCATTTTTCTTGAACTCACGAACCATCCAAAGGTCAGAGAATGCTGAGCAAAGCTATTGTGATTCTATCAAACTGGAACCCATTCCCCGAACACTGCCAGAGACACGTGAATCTGAATCTCTCTATGGGAAATCAGTCTTAGTGCTACATGATAAATAAAACATAAATGATTGACTGTGCCACCGTCACCTGTTGCCCGCCTCTTCTGCTGTCATCATTGCTACTATCGGCCACCCCTCTATCCGTAGGGAACCCCTCCCAACTATGATGTCAACCGCTCTGTCGTAGGTCCAGTGGCAACCTCCACTCCTGCATGGGATGGAAACAATGCCCATGCTTTTTATGTCCCATTTGCTGGATGTATGGTGTGTATTGTTAGTGTGTGTCCGCCACCCCTTTGCAGCCCCAACAACGCACTTGGCACTGGAATCATGTACCAAAACTCAACTTTGACCAAGTATTTCACCAATTTTACATACTTGAAATGCCCCGAATGTATGTGCTCTGGCGTTTGCAAGTATGCCTCAAAATAGCATGTGAAGCAGGGAAAATTGTTAGCGCAACATATTTTAATGTTTGCTTCTGACAGATAGGTCACAGTCACGGTCAATTTCCATCAACGAAACTCTCAGGATGTTATATTGGCACCTAGTAGAGCAGATTAAAACACTCAGCAGAAGTAAAAATTGGGCCATCTTCAGTTGCAATAAAGTCTTTTTCTGTATCTCTAAGTCTAACTGCACCAACAGTTGATTCAACTTGGATCAAAAAAAATTGTACATATCTATGAGCACTTACGTGTGCCTACCGCACCAGTCTAAGATTTTATAAACCCAACATCAATAGGGGCCCGACCAGGTCTGCCAGTCGTTCATGGCGTGCCGGTCAAAGATGACAGGCGGTGGAGAAAAATCACATTTTTTCCACTGGACCCCCTACTGATAAATTTTAGTCACTGTTAAGTTTCACAAGGGTGACATATCTGCTAATTTTCTTACTGGGTGGAGCGATAAATTATATAGTCAGAACTCCTCCACCCCAAGCCGCAGACACCACCAATTCCAAGCGTCGGGTAGAGACCCATGAGCGCCACAAAAGAAGATCAAAAGCAGTTCGTAGATGGTAGGTGTGCGATTGCGGAATTACTACCATATGTTTTTGGCCTCGACGTTTTTTCGTCCTCAAGTGATTTTTGTCCAACGGGAATACCCTGGGTTGTACATGTAGTGAATAAATTGGTTTGTCACTTTCCAGCGTGGGGGAGAAATTCAAATTACGGAGATAGCGGTGAAAAGCAATAATACCTCGAAATGGCAAAATTCCTGCCGGATTTTGCCGGAGTGTGGTAGGCGTCAGTGAGTGGCAGACCAAAATAATTTTAGTTAAAATGAAAAACAGATGCCTGCAATGCTAATTTCCCACAAGTATTGTGTCCCCTAGTTAAGTGAAATCCACGATCTTAGAGAACAGCAAATCTAAACATCTAAAACTGAACGTTATTTTTGCAGCTTTGGCCATAATTGAGATTACTATTAGCTGGGTAGGGTAATCTATGCACTTGACCCATGTTCACACAAGGAATTCAAATTGATTGTGAGCATGCATACATTCTTTGTCATATCTCATTTCCACATGTAAGAAATGGGACAGTCATTCAGAATACTGTGCTCTGTTTTTGTACCATGATTGTTGATCTTTCCAGCACGTGTGTCAATCTTTGAATACACAAATCGATTTCATCCTGTGCCCATTGAAGTCATTACAAAACGTTGTATTTCCAATTGATTCCTCCGACAGTAACACCAGCATGTTTTTTATACCTTGATTCTTTTGATATGTTCTTCTTCAATCTCATCTGATATGTCATCAAATTTACCTCTGATCTTCCAGTTACAGGTTCCATTTGCACACAGCGTCTGCCAAGGCTGTTGTTGTTTGGCATCTCCAACGAAACAAAGTGATGTATTCTCGACATCAGATGTGGAATCATATCCCGATATTGAATCACTCAAACACGATAAATGATTCAACTCAGCATTCAAACGTTGCGTCTCCTTCTTAGCCGCAGCCTTGGCCTTACTTAAACTCCACTGTCCAAAAGGTTCCCATCCGTTTCTCTCGCCGTGTTGTAAAATTAACTTCTTCCTAATATTGGAGTGGCAGCTACATCCATACATACGCATCACATATATCTCTACCTCTCCAAACTTATTCTTTTGTTTAATCTGAAATTCAAAAGGGCGGTACTTCTTCTTGCAAACCGGTATACCAATGTTTTTGTAGTCCGACCATCCCCGATGTGCGTCTTCTCCCCATACTTCGTTGATTTTCTGGATGGCGCGACCTTGGAGAGTGTCAGTCGCAGCAGAGGGATGAAACATGGAGCCTCCATAGAGCTCCCCTTGAGTGCGAACTGCGGTTGAAATATTACAGATAGCTGTGTGAGTGCTTGAACCGGGCATTCAGAGAGAGTGCTCGTTACACAATCACTTACCGGGATATCCACAGATGAAGCCGAGAGGCACTCTGCGAATAGAACAAATTTTCAACGATTCGGACTTGAGTATAACGCTATGTGTGGACATGCAAACAAAGCCCACTAGCAAGAGACGCAATAAAAATGGGCAAATAGCAGCCCGCAGAACACTGAACGCAATATCGAGTACCGCGATAAAAAATCCTCACCTGTGTGGAATCGCACTGGCCGCGACCATGGATCAGTCGCTGGGCAAGATGCCGTAATCCTCGCCGTAAATTCGCGTGTCGTTTCCGGCGTGACGGCGTTTGAGCGCCCGCTGGGAGCGCCGCGTGCCGACCTGGGCGTCTTGTTGCCGCTTGGAACGTCTCGTTGACACGGGCGCACGGGGTTTGGCGTTGGCAGGCGTGGCGACTCCGCCAGCAGTGGGTGTATTCGTTACTGACATTGCCTTTTGACTATTGGACCACCCGTAGTGGACCTTGTTTAGTATGTAAAACTCAAGTCTATCGACTGGGATCGTGGCGTGGTGGTGGTGGGTTTTTTTGGTTCAAGATTATCATTACGTACGATACACACACAAAATTGTTTTGGATTTCCCATAAGATTCGGCCTCTCCGCTCGGCTCCCGCATCGCCGACCACCATTGCTGGTCTGCTACTACCGCTACCGCCACAGTGGACCCCACCTACTCCTCCGTCCCCCAACTATTGCTATGTTTGCATCGGCGGCTATTACAATCAAGCATTGCAGGAAAGTTTCGGCGAGGAATGTATCCTCGCACGCATGGCGCAATACTGATGTTGGGCATTTTTGCGCCCAGCGGTCCTTCAGCAGAGCCTTCATCGGAGCCCAGAGCGATCCTTTGAGAATTATTAGGCGCACAACTTTACTCAGTCTGTCATCGTCGTTCAAACTCTCTCCGATAGAGACCGTCTCCTTGTGCTTCAGTGGGAGATCATTATCGACTGGGGGGCCCAATAATGGGACTGCTGACGCTGGAAAAGTAGGAGCAACAAATAATGGTTTAGCTTCGTCCAAGGTTGCGAAAGCAGCTTCTGTTCCGTTTCCCCCCGAAGCAGAAAAATCAGCAAGCGCATTAAATGTATCAAAATCAATCACAGAAAAGAAGGAAGTTTCTGTAGTAAAAAAGGCGACAGATGCCGTACAATGGGCTTTGAAGAGTATATTTTCTGTGTTAACGAAAAGTCCAGGAGTGCTGTGGTTTTACATAACTCATCCCAAAGAATTTCGGAAGAAACTGGCTGAATTTAGGGAGGTCGCGATCAAAGAGGTTCATCACTACTGGATGGGGAGCAAATTACTTGCCGCAGACGTTCGGACAGCAAGACACTTGATGGGGAGAACTCTCCGCGGTAGCACTTTGTCACGCAGGGAAAGGAAGCAATTGCTGAGGACCACCACGGATGTGTTTCGGCTTGTCCCGATGTCCGTGTTTGTTTTGGTCCCCTTTATGGAATTTGCGTTACCTTTTGCACTCAAGATGTTCCCCAACATGCTCCCCTCCACATTTCAAGATTCGTTGAAGGAAGAGGAGAAGATGAAGGGCGAGTTGCAAATGCGCATAAGTATTGCCGGATTCTTTCAAGAGTGAGTCAGAAATATTATGTACAAGTGGGTCACTGATATATGACAAACAAATCGCATATTTCTAATCAATTCTTTTTGCAGTACTCTGACAGAACTTGCGAAAGATCAGAAGAAGTTTGCCCAGATTCGGAAATACGATGCAGATGATGCCTCTGATGCTGAATCAATTCAGATTGAAAAAGAAGCATCGGCAATTTCGTTTCTTGAATTCCTGAAAAAAGCTCGAACTGGTGAATCCAGTAAGTTTTGCTTCTGAACTATTTGATGATTCACAGATAGTCTTATTCTCAATTTTATTTCTTGCTTCATAGTTCCGCCTGATGTCATCATAAAGTTTGCTAAGTATTTTGAAGACAATTTGACTCTGGACAACATGGGACGAATGCAGCTGATCAATATGTGCAAATATATGGGAATCCCCCCATATGGTAATGATAATCTCCTTCGTTTCCAACTCCGGCATAGGATAAGATTATTGAAAGATGACGACCAGCGAATTCTATGGGAAGGCATTGACTCCCTAACTAAGATGGAACTGAGAGAAGCCTGCAGAGAACGAGGGATGAGGTCTATCGGCCTCAGTAAGATTGCTTACAGAAATGCGCTGCAGCAGTGGCTGGATCTCAGTGTACAGAAGAATGTACCAATATCCCTGCTCATCATGAGCAGAACATTTTTCCTACATGACGAAATGATTACGGGGGAATCAAGTTCAATTGGTGCAGGGAATGGTGTTATTGGATTAGCTGACGCGATGTCTGGAATCGATAAGGAGGTTCTTAATGAAATTGTGTTGGAGATGGCATCTTCAGAGGAAAAGTCGAAAAATACGGAGGTTATGAAGATTCAACTAGAGGTTCTTGAGCATCAGAATGAAATGATCAAGGAAGAACAAGAAGAGCGAGATGCAGCGGCTAAAGAAAAAGTGGAGAAAGAAAAAATTGATGAAAAGGAACCTTTGCTGGAGAGTGACATCTTGTCGAGCAAAGGGGTGGACACGTCAGTAGCTGGTGTAGCTCCCCTCGCCAACGCTGCCGATTCGGCGCCAGATGTTGCTGTTCTTAGAGCTACGGTTGCTAGTTCGGTTGAATATGAAGCCAACGAAGATGAGCAGACAGAACTGTCAACGGCAGAAATTGATGCCATATCTCAACTTGCATCTGCAGACCCTGTTCTTCGTGAGAGAGTAGAGCTCAAACGCATCAAAGATAAAATGCAGGGTGAAACCGTGGTGGATTTTGATACACAAACCATTTTCACTGATAGGCCTCATGAAGAAACCATCAATGAAATTAGAAACGCAACGGAGAAGGAAGCGAAGGAAATTTCTATGTTAGGCGACACCAGCGTAAAACAAGTTGTTGAAAGCCAGGAAGATGAACCTGTTGGGGATAAGAAGCTGCAGAAGGCAATCGACCGTCTAAAATCAAGAGTTGAATCAATGGTTGGGAAAATCGAAACTCATTTGAGTGATGTTGAGGTCAAAATTGGGAATAAATTTCATTTACTTGACAAGGACGGTGACGGCGTGCTAACCAAGGAAGAGATGGCACAGGTTCTCCAGACTGTTTTAAAGAGAGAGTTGACAGCCGAAGAGGCTACGGCAATCGCCGCAGATATGGACCACAACAAAGATGGTGTGTTCTCCATAGCTGAGCTGGCTCAATGGGCGGAAACTAACACCATTGTCAAGCTCGCAGAGGATGGGCGAGAGAAAGATTTAAATGACATGATTAGTGCAAGAGTTGCTGATCTGAATGAGAAGAAGAAGACGAAGGAAGATTCTAGGATTGAAGTGCCATCCAACCAAAATCAATAGTAAATATTTGATCACTGTCATTTTCGTCTCTTTTGATCGGCTCTGCTTTTGATTGAATACCAACAGGCACTGGCCTGCCCTCGGTGGGGACATAATAATTATTTCCTAGCGATATCTCCTCTATTTTAATAGCTCATTAGCATGATACCTACCTACTGATCTTTTCACCATCTCACATTGTTAATTTACCAGGAGCAGATGGAAGTTAAGTAGGCCGCACTTCCATCTCTACTCCATCCATCTAGCTGTGCCGGATCTTTAAGCTGCTGTCCACGCTCTCTTGTCACCACAAAGTAGGAGCATTCGATGCCTTCGACCGCAGTCATATCTCCCCAGAGCTTCTCATATTGAGCGATTGGATAAACATCCTCCTGATAAAAGAGAAATCGATGAGAAACAGAGTATCAAACTTACGATTGCTATGCGCACGTGTAATGGCGGACTTACTTGGCCTCTGCCCCATCTTTTCTTTACATCCTTGATGGTAACGTAAGTGGGAAGTCGCCTTGAAAACGTATTTATTGCACGTGGAATATTTTCTGTTGACTCCAGTACATCAATTCGAGAAAGACCGAACTTCATCAGCAGCTGGCCGAAAATAAAAATATATTAGGTTATTCAAAAAGATGGTAATATAGCGGTCTTGTGATTTTGAAGCAACACTCACCTTGTCGATATCAATCCAGGTTGTGAGGCTGTTGTAACTGCAGATGTAAGAATGTCATGAGAAAATTGAGTTTGTGCACAGTGATATGCCACAATGACTTGAACTAAGAAATAGATACTCACTACGAAAACTTGAGTTCATCCGTTGCACTTGGCAGTGCTAGGCCCTCAACCAATCTAGGTTTGCCGTTCACTCTGCATAGTCCGCCACCAGTGTCTTCAATACGCCTGGGAACAACTTCGTAGACAAGAGTAGACTCTGATTCAAGGAATTTGCCAAGAATGTTTGCATCAACATCAACCCCGATTGTGTCGATGTTATGGAGCATCAGTGTTTTTAATTGGGGTCGATCTCTCAACATTTTGGCCAGAGTACCATTGAGGAGGAGATTTGGGAACTCGTACCAGTGTCCGACTGGGCTGAGGCATTGACCCGGCGAGTTGTCCCTGTAATCGGAACCCTCACCGCAGGATTTAGCCCAATTTATTAGTGCGGACTGCACGCTTTCTCTGACCTTCTCCGCCTGTTCGTCAAGACGTTGGTGGGACTGCTCGTTCCACAGAAATTTCAAATCGCGCTCCGTCGGGATCATGCGAAGTCCAACCGTTTGTCCTTTAGATACGTAAATCGGAGTATCGCCATATCCGCCATTGCGAGATTCTAAATGCCCAGCGATGGCGGCATCCGTCATCCAACTCGTGGTGATGACGTGAGGTATCGGCATGCCCACTTCCGCTGACACTCGACGGTTCTTCGCGAGGTGCACGTCCAAGAAACATCGGTGCTTGCCACTGATACAACAAAATGGATGAAGGGCCTTAACTACGCCTGCCCCTTGAGTCCAGCGGCTGCCAACCCCAGCTGCCAGAGTAACAACACCCACTGAGCCAGACGTCAACGCTTCCAAGCCGCGCGCATGAGTATCTTTAGAAATACAGTCTTCGTCGATGAAGATGACGTCTTCTGGGACGACGTCAGACAATTCCGAGTCGGACGAGAGTCTGTTCTTGGCAAGCCCTTGTGTGTCCCGACCACAATGTAAGCGAGTAAGATCAAACGAGCAGAGAGGGGGAGGGGACCGACAAAGAACCGACTAAGCAACAATCAAACTCGGGAAATATACGTGAGTAAAGCGATGGAATTCTACTCACCGATTCTCCCACACAAAAGATCCGCCCGGATTTGCTCCTGCACACTCATATCAAATCCTTGCTCGCGCAGTAGTTCGTCCAAGTCTATGAGCGTCGAACTGCCACGTGTACTGGCGACGATAGGCCTGCTTGCGTCTGCATCTCCGGAGGAATCCTCACGGCACAATTCAGACACCGTGCCAACTTCGTTCACGCTGTACTTGAACACGACGGGGTCCATCGCGAACGGAAGACAGTGCTCCATCTCTTTCTTCGTTTGCAACATGACCGACCCCATTGCTGCGTGCGCCTCCTCCCTCACGCTTGGATGAAAGAAAAACCCCATTCCGCCACCAGACATACCCCCGCACATGAGGAAGCCCCAGAAATCCTCCCCGAAGCGCTCCTGCATCCTCGCGATGAGCGTCTCCGTGTAGACGTTGCTCGCGAAGGGGATCACCGCGCGTATGGGGCCGAGGAAGTTTTCCGTAACAAGCCTCGCGATCGACTTGACATCGCTCCGCCTGAACGAAATCAACAATTCGTGCATTATCTCCATCGATCGACGCCTCGCGTCAGATTCTTCCTCCTCCCTAAGCAAATACTTCTCCGTTACCATCTCAAGGATGGGACTATAAGGGGCAGTCGGAAATAACGTTGGCGGGGCACACCCCGAGATATGGCATTGTGAGCTTTGCTGGTATCGGTGCGTGTAAGGTTGATCGGAACGCGTGGGCGGGTCGCAATGTTCTCGGTACTTACCCCACATTCTGGGCCATTCCGCCTTTAATGACGACGAACGGAGATGAGAGAAACGAACAGCGAGTGAAACCGCCTCCGATCAATCTCCCGCATACTCACCGTGGACCAGGACCAAACTCCGCCCGAGCGCATGCAATAGCGATTCCGGCGCGTCCTCCCCCGTAAGGAGGCGATGCCGCGGCAACAGCCTCCCCCGGCTCACGCCGTACTCGGGATCGCCCTCCACCGCGCCGACGCCATGTATCAGCTTCAGCCCCGGCCACAATCCCCCCGAATCCTGCCACCCGCCCCCGCTCCCGCCGAGCCACTCGCCGAGTATCGCCCGCGCGGCGACGAGGCGGCGCTCGCTCTCGAGGAGGGGGCCGACGAGGGACGACGTCTGGGACGTCGCGCGCATCCCGAGGGCGATCATCGAGCCGAGGAGGTTCGTCGACACGGCGAGCCGCGACCCCTTGGGGATGTCGCGGACGTTCGTGGTGAGCTCCAACCCGTACGGGCACCCCCCCCCCCCCCCGTCGACGCCGACTCCGGGCGTCGGCATCATGTCGGAGAGGAGGTCGCCGAGGGACACGTCGTCCCCGCCGCCGCCGTCGACGTCGCCTCCGTCCCCCGCGCGGCGGCGGCAACTCCCCTCCAGCCCGAGAGGGACGATGCCGGACGCGACGAGGCCCGCCCTCAGCAGGCCGAGATGGTCCGACCCGTAATCGAAGACCTGCGACGCCTTCGTCAATAGGACGGTCGCACCGAGGTCCACGCTCGTCAGCCGTATCGTGCCGGGATTCGACGTGGTCAGGCGCAGCCGGCATTCGATCGGGGGGGCGGGTAGGACCTCGCCGCCGCCGCCGGCAGCGGGCGACACGGCGAGGTCGACCGAGAGGTTGACCACCCGCGCGGCGCCCGGGCAATCCATGGCCAGGAAGAATATGTCCGACCAGCAAGAATGGGTCAGGTCCATCCTCACCGGCGTCCGCTCGACCAGCGTCGGGCCCGACGACGCGACGGCGGATGATGCGGCGCCCGACGACGACGACCCCCCCCCCCCCGCGGAGGACGCCGACGACGACGACGACGACGACGACGACGAGAGGAGGAGGGGGGGGAGGATGTCCCCCGACCAGCGCAGCGGTGTCAGGGGTGGAGGAGCGCGGCCGCATCCTCCTCCTCCTCCTCCTCCTCCGTCGCTGGTGGGGGTGTGCGACGGCGGCGGCGGCGGTTCGAACATCCATTCGTTCCCGGGGTGCGATCGCACCGATCGCCGGACCTGGTCGGCGAGGGTCTGGAAGGCGAGCTCGCGGTACGCCCGCGCCAGCGCCGACGACGCGGCGTCCGACGGCAGGGTCGGGGCCGTCGCCGTCGCCGTCATCGTCGGGGTCGTCGGGGTCGTCGGGGTCGGGGTCGCCCTCGCGTCCGCGCGGCGGCGGCGCGCCCCCCCCCCCCCCCCCCCCCCCCCCCCCCGGACGGGGCGGCGCCGGCGCCGTCGTCCGCGCCGGCGGCGGCGGTCGCCGCCGCCGCATTCGTCGTCGTCGTCGTCACGCGACCGTCGTCGTTTTCGGAGTAGGACAGGCGGGACACGAGGGACGTCCGACGGGGTCCTCCCATCGTCGTCGTCGTCGTCATCGTGTCCCGCCTGTCCTACTCCGAAAACGACGACGGTCGCGTGACNGTCTTCCTCGTCATCATCGTCGTCGTCGTCGTCGTCGTCGTCGCCGACGACGACGGTCGAGGAGGGCGACGACGACGCGCGCACCGACGCGAGGAAGTGATCGATCGCCTCGTCGAATCGCCTGTCGAGGAGGGCGGCGTGACCGAGGGGGCAGCAGAGCTGCGGCGGAGGCGGGGTCGACGACGCCGCCTGGCCCTCTCCGCCGCCGCCGCCGCCGCCGCCGTTCGCGTCGCCGCCGTCTTCCTCGCCCCCCGCCGCCCCAACAACACTCCTCCTCGTCCTATTCCTCCTATTCCTCCTATTCCTCCTACACCTCTCCCTCTCGGGGAGGTGGTAACGATGCACCGCGTGCAGGAACAGCAGCGCCCGCACGCGGTGGTAAAGGTTCGTCATTGTTTGGCGCGCCGCGACGTCGAGGATGTCGATTTCGAATAGTAGCTGACGCGTCGTGAGACGCCCGATTGCCGTCGTCAGGGACAGGTCGCGAGGAGGATCGCGGGGATCGGCATCGGTGGTGGTTGGTGTGACGCCGCCGCCGCCGTCGTCGTCGTCGTCGAGGACGTCGCCGCAGTCGTCGTCGCCGTCGCCGAGGATGATGCGAAGGAGGAGCGACTCGGTCCTCGCCGGCGGCGGCGCTCTCGACCGGTGGCGGCCGGACGGGGGCACGTCGTCCCCGTCGTCGTCGACTACCGGGGGATCCATGACGGCCCCCCCCGGGAAGGAAGGAAGGATGGGATGGTCGGCGTTCGGCACTGATCACCTTTTATGACACCGAGCAACGAGAAACCAGTGACCAAAAGGTTTGTAGGTAGGTAGGTGTAGGTAGTCTTCTACCTACTATTACAGCTTCTAGTTCAATTAATTCAAGGGAATATACTAGATTTCCACCAGCGAGGAATACTTACACCGTTTTTCTAGAAACATCTTAATGTAGGAATAAATAGTAGACGAAAATCTAGTTTTATTCTCTTGAATCAATTGAACTGGAAAATGTAGTATGCCGTGAACAGAAAATCTTCTCATCAATAATCTCTCCATCTCTTCTCTCATCAATCTCTCCATCGCAAACATCATCGGGCAAAGGTGAGCGAAGGTCGCGACGGGGGGTGGATGGGGGCGCGCCTCTCCGGGGTATATAATATATCGAATCCTATTCATCTGGGCACGATTTTTATCTATTTCCGCCGGTCCATCGCGCCCCCCCCCCGTGGGATAGTTCAGGTTGGATTATCATGTTGTTTCAGTTGGCACCACACCCCCGCCCCACGAAACACACGCAGTGAAAAAAGATTCTAATGCGTTTTGCTCCCCTCCGTCGTTCTTCTCTCTTCGCTGGTGACCCTCCTTATCAGGTCCGCCCATTTGATGCCGACCTGTCGGGAATACGGGCACGTTCCTCTTCTCGTGTCCGCCACCTTCGATATGCCGACCCCGTCCGTCCGTCCGTCCCTAGCTCCGTCCGCGCCCCATCACCGGGAAGCCGACGACAATGCCGATCATCAAGGGGGGGGGGGGGGGGAACCGGCGACGAAGAGGGTCAAGACGGAGGGGGGGATCATCAAGGCCGAGGAAGTCGAAGTCGACGCCGCCGGCGTCGTCGTCGGGGAGGGGGGGGGCATGGCGGCCCAGGCCCTTAGCGCCGAGGCGACGGCGACGCTCCCGGACGCCGCCGCCGCCGGCGGCGGCCCGGCCGACGGGGTGCCGGGCGACGGGACGCCGCCGCCACGGCCCTCCAAGTCATCGTCATCGGCTAGTTGTGCTGGATTCTCGAAGGTGAAGGACAAATGCCATAGGCGCCGCCGCGGCGGCGGCGGCGGCGGCGACAAGACGAATACATCATCATCGGACCCCCGCGGCAAGACTGCTGCTGCTCCCGCTGCCGCTGTTGAAGGAACAAATCCATCACCGACCGGCGGGG
>JALLOS010000499.1:0-13492 GCA_036939435.1 Stephanodiscus minutulus
GGAGAGAGAGAGAGAGACGTGCGCGTGAAGTTTGGATATCCTCGGGTTGTGGGAGAATGTGGAAGTGGCGTGGTGTGGGAGTGTGTGGTTATCCCTCGGCAAAAATGCATTAACTTGGTCCAGCATCGGTGCGCGAGGCCGCTACAATCTCTCGGGGGTTCGTCAGCTCCCGACATGCGAACTTAATAAGTTCACGGGGACTTCCCGATTTGGAAATCGGAGTTCTTGGCGTAGAGTAAAAGGTATATAATAAAATATAAATTGTCCTTTCGATTACTTTGACGCTCACCACGAGAACGGGTCGAATACAGTTGTCTCGCGAGATGGGCGATCGACTAGTGCTGCTTTCTGTTTGTTTTTGTTGGTAGAGGGAGACTTTCGATGCATCCAGTATTGAATCTGGTCTGGCGTATGAATAACGGTACTATCGTTGTCATCCCGAGCACACTTTCTAAATTGGATTGCATTACCGGGTGGAAAAAGGTGCTGGAGTATCTCTCTAACTACGACCTCTCTCTCTCTCTCTCTCTCTCTCTCTCTCTCTCTCTCTCTCTCTCTCTCTCTCTCTCTCTCTCTTCCTCGACAGACACTATTCGAGACAAACTCACAATTAATTTACTACTTATGAAATCACAAAACAACGGCGAAGCATACAGAACGTATTGCGAACGAATATTACAATCTCGTTTCATCGTTCGTTCACCCCCCATCGTGTGACATTTCTTTACTTAAACACATTGAATAGTCAACTAACAGAGAACCGAATAACATTCATGCGACAAGTTCACCCCGGACAAAATCTCACCCATCTATCACGATACAACGGTGCGGCATACAGAACACAACGTGAGCGGGATTACAATCCCGTTTCATCGTTCGTTCACCGCCCTTACTCAGAACAACATGGAATAGTCACCTACATAGACATAGATCCGAAATACATTCCTTCGAAAAAGACTTGGCTTTTGAGTGCTTTGGCTTTTGAGTTCTTAGAAGCTTTTGAAGGTGTTGGCTGTGTTGAAGGACTGGTGCTGCTCGATGGATCGCTCGACGGAATTTCACTTGGATCGCTCGACGGAGTTTGAGTTTCGCTTGGTTTGCTCGACGGAATTTCACTTGGATCGCTCGACGGAGTTTCGCTCGGATCGCTCGATGGATCGCTCGACGGAATTCCACTTGGATCGCTCGACGGAGTTTCGATCGGGTTGCTCGATGGATCGCTCGACGGAGCTTCACTTGGATTGCTCGACGAAGTTTCGCTTGGGCATAAGCAGGTTGCTGGATGATGATTGGCGCTTGGGTTTTTATGGGGGACGAACCCTTTTCCCTTTCATTAAATAGTTACTTACGTAAACTCTCATTCTACATTCTACTCTCTACATTCATTCTACATTCCTACTCTCTACATTTGCCTCTATCTTATTTCCCTCGAAAGAGTCGGAACAATGTTGCCCTGTATGAACCAACACAATGTTGTCTGTGCAACTACATTTAACTTATTGAATATGTAATATTGGCACAGTTACCTCTGCCAATGTGTATGAACAGCATTTCATTCACTACCACGTTAAAGGAGGCGAGGGGATTTTGCAACTAGCGAACATTTCTGAAGCAAATATGCATCCATGAGGTCGATTTGTATGTGCGCTCCTCGACTCCCTCTTTAGTACCAATATTCTCTCCACCCCCCCCTTGATTCATCCCCATATCATGATAAAACAATCCGCTGTGCCGATACACCCCGGAAAAAGATGCGCCATAAGCCAACGCACTTCCTCCCCCCCCTCCATTAATACCCCTATTCCCATTCGATCGTGGCAGGCGGCTTAGAGCTAATATCGTAACAGAGCCTATTGATACCGCGTACCTCGTTAATCACCCTACTGCTCATATCCCCCAACACCTTGTACGGCAATTCGTAAAAATCCGCCGTCATATAATCGGTGGTTTCCACGCACCTGACGACGGCCACGTTCTCGTAGGTCCTGCCGTCCCCCATGACCCCCACGCTCTTGACCGTCGGGAGGAGTACGACGAACGCCTGCCCGATCTTACGGTAATGACCGGATTTAACGAGCTCCTCGATAACGATCGCGTCCGCCTCCTGGAGCATCCTAACGTTCTCGGGCGTGACCTCGCCCATGATGCGTATGGCCAATCCCGGACCGGGGAAGGGGTGCCTCCACACGCTCGCCTCGTCGATGCCGAGGGCCATCCCCAGCTCGCGCACCTCGTCCTTGAAGAGCTCGCGCAGCGGCTCGATGAGCTTCAGTTTCATCCAGTCGGGCAGGCCTCCCACGTTGTGATGGGTCTTGATGGTCGCGCTCGGTCCCTTGTGACTGACGCTCTCGATGACGTCCGGGTACAGCGTGCCCTGCAGCAGCCACTCGCACTTGGCGGGGCTGATCTCGGCCTCGATCTTCGTCGCCTCCTCCTGGAAGATGTCGATGAAGGTGTTCCCTATGACCTTGCGCTTCGCCTCCGGATCGGTCACGCCCGAGAGCAGGCCGAGGAACCTGCCCGACGCGTGCACGCAGCGCAGGTTGACGCCGCAGTCGTCCCTCATCCTGCGCAGCACCTGGGTCGCCTCGTCCTTGCGCAGGCAGCCGTTGTCGACGAGTATCGCGTGGAACCTGTCGCCGATGGCGCGCGTCATGAGCACCGCCGCGACGGTGCTGTCGACGCCCCCGCTCACGGCGCCGATGACGTGATCGGTCGGTCCCACCCTCGCGCGGACCTCCTCGATGAACTCGTTCGCGTAGTCGGTCATGACCCAATCCTGCTTGGCCCCGCACACGCCCACGACGAAATTCTTGAGTATGACGGGGCCGAGGGGGGTGTGGGTCACCTCCGGGTGGAATTGTATCCCCCACATCTTCGACGCGAGGTTCTCGATGGCGACGAAGGACGCGTTGGCCGTGCCGGCTTTGGTTGGTGTTGTTTTGTTGTTTTTGATGAAAAAAGAACGAACGATCGAGACGGAGACGACCGGCGTCAGAGATGGAATAGTGCCAAACGGTCTACGGCGATTGCCTCTTCCAAATAATATCGTCCGCCCGAACGTTTCACGACGTCGTTTCGAACGACGACGACGACGACGCGACCCCCTCTCCCCCCCCCCTCGTCTCGATAGTTGTTGAGAGACTGCGCTCTCGACANCCGCCCCCCCCCCCCCCCCCCCCGCCCACGCACGCGCACGCATGAACACCTCGAACGATCGAACGCCAGTACCACGGACGGCCGCGCGAGGAAAAAAACGCACACGGTAACTGATGAAAAAACTCACCGACGGCTTCGAACCCCCCCGGGACCTCCGTCAATTTGTCGCCGTGGCTCATCCACACGTCGAACTCCTCCGGCAGGCCGTCGAAGAGGGCGGAGCTGCATCCGGCGGAACGACGCGCCGACGCCCTGCCGTACTCGCGATGCTCGCACGGCGCGACGCTTCCGCCGAAGACGTGCGCCAGCTCCTATTCGCGGCGAGTGATATCATGATAATATCATGTCGCGGTGATATCATGTTTTTTGTCGCGGGTGATATCATATATTTGTGTCGCGGTTCGAATGGCGTTAGCGGTCGAGATCAAAGGAATACACAAAAGAGGACTGAGCGAAAAAAAAGAGACCCCCTCCCTACTACCCTGCCTCCTCCCTGCCCTGCCTCCTCCTTCGGTCGTTAGTCGCGCCGCGTGGACTGACTCCTAAAGAGATCGAATGACCCCCTCTCCCTCCCTCCTACCTCTCCCTCCTCTTTTCGTCATATTGGGTGACAAGAAAATGCGTAAGCTCTGCTCTCTCCTCACCTGCATGCCGTAGCATATCCCCAAGACGGGCACCCCCCTCTCCTTCAGGATGCTCCATATCCCCCCGTCGACGTGCGGCGCGCCATCCTCGTACACGCTATTGGGTCCCCCGCTGAGTATCACCCCCACGACGTTGATCCGCGTCAGCTCCTCGGACGTGATGCGGCACGAGTGGAGCTCGGAGTACACGTTCATCTCGCGCACGCGCCTGGCGATGAGGTGGGTGTACTGCGAGCCGAAGTCGAGTATCACTATCTGGGGACGCGTTCGATGATCGAGCAGCTGCGGCTGCTGCCGCGACGACGGCGACGGCGACGGGACGGCGACGGCGTCGTCATTGTTGTCGTGCCCTTCCATTATAATATCTCAATAGTTAACGTTCGATTCTAACTTTTGATTCGGTGGCGTGGCGTGGGTAGATAGATATCTATGGGGATGAGCTCGACAACTCTACCCGATGAGAAGATGATGTTCGTATGGATGGATGGCTCGCCTCTCGGTCTACTCTACTTATTTTCTGGAGGGGGCGCAGCGGCGGGTTTTGGTGCATCGATGAGTTGTTTTGTGGTGATGAATGGCCGGCCGCCGGCTACTAGCTGGCTATCTACCCAATTCATGAGGCGCGCCAATATCTAGTTGGAGTGCGGGAAGAAGGGCATATCGGTGTTAGGGACAGACCGAGGGCGCGCGCGGTAAACTACTACGTACATACGATACCTACCTTAAAAGTGACACAAAAAGGTTACGTACGTGGGAGTTAGTACTTTCCAAAATTCAACAATTTTCAATTTTTCAACAAATTCAACTCGAAAAATACTCTAGAGATAGAGAGAGTCACCACAACTGGCCCTGTCCCGGATGAGGACAGCGCTGTTCATTCCTCTGAAAATGAATAATTCGATCACACGAGAATAAGGAGTAGAGTAAACAACAACGACGGCGGGAACGACGGCAACGCCTCCATCGACGATTCGCCACCATCGGCGCGATGACGATCATCGTGGGCGTTCCATCGTGGTGCTGTCTCCTCTTGGCCCTATCTCGTCTTTCATTCGCCAAAGATGCGAAACCTCCTCGGTATGATGCGGTTCGGGTCTTGCGTGGGACGGCGCCAATAGAAGGTGCATCTATCGCTGCTTCTGGCGATGGCGGCGATGACAGTGGTAGTGGTGGTAAAGATCCTCCACGCACGAAAAGGGAGGAGAAGGTACCACCACCAGATTCGTCACTCGGGAGCAGTGGCATCTCACATGAAACTGTTGATAAATTCGTCACCGATGATGATGCAGGGGACGAGGGCGGCTCAATGATGATTATGGGCGAATATGGCAAGATGGACCTGAGCAAATCTGGCAAGATGTTCAAGGACCACAGTGCGCACGAGAAGTGCAAGAAAGCGAAGTCGACGAAGGCATCACAGAACGAGTCTACGAAACTAACATCTGAGACGCCTCTGTCGCCGGTCCGGAAGGGGAAGTCCATGACAGTCACGACTGAGACCCACCCATCGAGTGAATATATCGCTGCTGCTGCTTCTGAAGATGGCAGTGGTGGTATATATCCTCCACGCACGAAAAATGAGGAGAAGGTATCACCAATAGATTCGCCACCCGGGAGCAGTGGCATCTCACATGAAGCTGTTGATAAATACGTCACCGACGATGTAGAAGGGGGGGCTAGAAGGGTCAACACGATTGATGAAAATACGGGGGAAGAAGTTATGCCCCCCAAAATAATGCTCAACGCTACAACACACAAAGAAAACATTCCAAGAAATCACACCATCCATCTAGAGAAGGAGGAGGAGGAGGAGGAGGAGGAGGAGGAGGAGGAGGAGGAGGAGGATGAGGATGACGAATCTGAATGTGATGATTACAACAATTTGCAGCTCGGTGAAATAATGGCCTTTAACGCTATCGATATCGATTCTTCCGAGTACCCGAGCAGGAACCCGAGTGAATATCCCTCCGAGAACTCGAGCAGCAACCCGAGTCGAAATCCTTCCAAGAGCTCCAGCGGCATCCCCAGTGGAAATCCTTCCGAGAACCGGAGCGGCAAACCGAGTGGAAAGCATTCCGAGTTCGAATACACTGATTTACTCGTTCAGTTTGACGGTAATGAAACTCTGTTGGGCAATTCCAGCACCGGCGGCACCGGCGGCACCGGCGGCACCGGCGGCACCGGTGGTACCTCCAAACAATTTTCTGCCTTAGTATTTGCGGTGATTATCACAGCTGTTGCGGCCTTTATTGCGCTTGTGCTTGCCGTGGTGGAATACGCTTTTAAGAGGAATGGGATTCAATCAATGACTCCCATTGAAGTGGTCGACATGTACGATATTCACACGAAGCAAAAGCAAGATAAGTATGCGTCCACTGCCTATATCGGTGATCTCGACATATACGAGCAGCGCATGATCCAAAAGTGAGATATGCATGCTTCTTCTCTTTACACCCAACGATGAATGCAAGTATAAACACGATGAACGTTGATGAATGGGCTATGCGCTATGCGCGTGCTTCCGTACAGCAATGGGACGACGGTGATGCGTGCGATCGACCAGCGCCCGAGTTGATTGACTTCGGCGGCGGGACCGACCCCGATATGGGGAGGCGGGCGGCCCAATTTCGAGGATGGGGGGTTGGGGATCGCGGCGAGGAGGGCGCCCCGAGACCGCGCGACGAGTGTCCGCGGCGACCAGGGACGGATGCATCAACCTCACGAGAGGCGCTTGGGATGGATCGAGTGCGGACTTCTCGAGGTGGCTGGCGAGGTCACGTTCGCGGCCGGGCATTGGCGAAGTCGAGGAGGCAGTCGAAGCGAGCCGACTCGCTGACGAGGAAGGCGAGGAGGTGAGGGGGAACATCGTTCTCAACTTCCTTTGAGAGAAGCTAATGATGCTCGGGGAGATGGAGCACGTAGCTCGGACGCGTTCTACAAAAGACTTATATCATGCCAAATAGAATTAATCATAAAATACTCATGTACGAAAAAGTATCCTCGAGATCTCTCTGCGCAAGTTGTCGAGATCGCCGTCGTCCGCGTCGTCCTTCGAATCATCGCTCGCCGTCCTCCACCTCCTCTGTCGAGCGTTCAGCAGAAATCGTCGAGGAACTACGCGGTCGCGCGCGCGAAGGCCGCCGCCGCAAGTTGCCGCCGGGCGTCGCCAACGAAGACGATTGCGATGGTGGATGGTGGCTATGCAGGAGTGAGGCGGGTGATGGTGGTGTTGGCCGCCATGGTGTTTGCTGGGCCGCGCGAGATTAGCGATATCTTTTATCGCTAGAATGTGGCGGCGAGAGGAGATACGTGCGTGGGAATTAATTAATTTCAACGTTCAAACAATATTCACCCCAACGCTAAAAAAATGCACAGGTAGAGACAACAACATTGTCGCCGCCAAAGGGTTAGTGTTGCGCGTCAACTACTTCTTATCCATATATTGGTTCACACGGCCCTGTCGATGAAGCAGCGCTGTTCATTCCTCTAATGAAGATTACTCTATCTAGTAGTTCGGGTGGTAGTGTTTGACCACACAGAATAAGCAACAACAACGGAGGAAACTACGACAACGCCCAAAGCCTCCATCGACGATTCACTAACATCGGCGTGATGAAAATCATCGTGGGCGCTGCATCATGGTGTTGTCTCCTCTTGGCCCTATTTCGTCTTTCATTCGCCAAAGCTGTAAAACCTCCTCGGTATAATGTGGTTCGGGTCTTGCGTGGGACGACGCCAATAGACAAGGAATCTATCGCTGCTTCTGGCGATGGCGGCGGTGGTGAAGATCCTCCACGCACGAAAAGGGACGAGACGGTACCACCACCAGATTCGTCACTCGGGAGCAGTGGCATCTCACATGAAGCCGTTGATAGTTCCGTCTCAAATGATGCAGAGGGTGAGGGCGGCTCAATGATGATTATGGGCGAATATGGCAAGATGGACCTGAGCAAATCTGGCAAGATGTTCAAGGACCACAGTGCGCACGAGAAGTGCAAGAAAGCGAAGTCGACGAAGGCATCACAGAACGAGTCTACGAAACTAACATCTGAGACGCCTCTGTCGCCGGTCCGGAAGGGGAAGTCCATGACAGTCACGACTGAGACCCACCCATCGAGTGAATATATCGCTGCTGCTGCTTCTGAAGATGGCAGTGGTGGTATATATCCTCCACGCACGAAAAATGAGGAGAAGGTATCACCAATAGATTCGCCACCCGGGAGCAGTGGCATCTCACATGAAGCTGTTGATAAATACGTCACCGACGATGTAGAAGGGGGGGCTAGAAGGGTCAACACGATTGATGAAAATACGGGGGAAAAAGTTATGCCCCCTAAAATAATGCTCAACGCTACAACACCCAAAGAAAACATTCCAAGAAATCACACCATCCATCTAGAGAAGAAGAAGGAGGAGGAGGAGAAGGACGAACATGAATGCGATGAAGATGGCGATTTGCAGCTCGATGAAAAATATGATGCTTGGTCATCGTACGAAAACTTGGCGGCAACGAATTCTTCCGATATTGATCCTTCCGACTACCCGAGCAGTAACCCGAGTGAATATCTCTCCTACAACCCGAACAGCAACCCGAGTGGAAATCCTTCCGAGAGCTCCAGCAGAAACCCCAGTGGAAATCCTTCCAAGAGCTCCAGCAGCAACCCGAGTGGAAATCCTTCTGATAACTCGAGAAGCAACCCGAGTGGAAATCTTTCTCAGAACTCGAGAAGCAACCCGCGTGGAAATGCTTCCGAGAACTGGAGCAGCAACTCGAATGCTGATTTCTTTGATCAGTTTGACGGGAATGGATCACTATCGGGCAATGCCGGCACTGTCAGCAACGGCAGCAACGGCAGCAACGGCAGCACCGGCACCACCGATAGTACCTCAAAACGATTGGTTATTATCATTTCTTTTGCCGCATTTGTTGCTTTTGTGCTGGTCGTGGTGGAATACGCTTTTAAGAGGAGGGTTACCCTGTTTCTCGTTGAAGTGGTCGACATGTACGATCTGCACTCAAAGCATGCGTCCTCTGAACTCGACAATCACGATCAGCACATGAGCCATCAGTAAGACAAACATGTGCATTCTCTCTATACCCTACAATGAATGCAAGCAAACTACTAACATAGATATAAAATGGACTCGGCGCGTGCTTCGATTGGAAATTATATTGGCAGCAATTGGTAAATAGGAAAATTTTCTGTCGTATGGATGCAACGAAATGACCAGCGTGGCCAATCAATTTCAATGCCAGCACAATCGGCTCACAGTGAACTGGCAAAATGATCTTGCTACGCTGTCATGCAATTATACTGTTCGCAATCGTCTGCTTTTGGAGAACCACAAGCTTTCTCAGTCATCATATCATCTTCCTTTCTCTATATGCTTAACAAACTTGAGCTGGGAGTGCCCACAACGAGTCTTATCACCTTACTCGCCCTCCTTCACGGGAATGTACCTCCAAACGACCGACAGGAGACTTACTATTAACGCCAACCAAACGATGCTGACCGCAGAAGGTACGCGCGCAATATAATCCCCGAAGTGCAATTTGGCTAGCAAGAATCCGAACGCAGAAGACTTCGTGGATGTCTCGATGGCCATTGTGCGGGACTTCACCTCCCCAAGTCCAACAAGCTTAGGCAGCCAATAACCGACGACGCCCCCGACGAGATGGAGAAGGAGGATGGGAATCTGTATGTGCGTATTTTAGTGTGTTGTTGTTTATGAACAGAAAAAAACAGTTGTCACAACTTACCTGCAATCCTATGCCAGCGTTCAGGATAGGATCGGCGACCTGCGCCACGGCGCTTGCGACAAGGAGGCACGTCGAAATGACTCCGACCACCGGTGCGAATGGCAACATGGCCTTGACGATTTTGGGAAAAAACGTATTCAGCGTCATGCCAACTGCAACGGGAGCAAGGACGACCTATATTTCATCATAAAAAAGTTGGTAGGTTTGTCGTAGAGTGTCAGAGATTTCATTGAAAGATGAAAGTGGCAGTGGAACGAATTGGCGTGTCCCTATATCAGACTATCCTATACGTGGGAGGAAACTCACCTGGCAAGTCGAAGTGGCGATCCCCCTCGCGTCCACTGGCACTACTGTACCAATCATCAACTTGCATAGAAAAGGGGTCATCAGTATCGCCCCCACGGTCGTCGCTGTGGTCATCAGCACGCTCAACGCCACGTTCCCTTTCGCTATGTAGGTGCAGAGATTGCTAGCCTGCCCGCCATTGATACTCCCCACGAGGACCATCCCCGCCAGTAGGCCACCATCCAAGCCGAACGCCTTCCCGAGGACCAACGCCAAAATGGGCATCATGCCGTAGCAGAGGGAGAATTGCATGAGAATCGAGCTGGGCTCTCTGGCGACTGCCGCGAAGTCAGCCGGCGTGAGGGTTATGCCCATGGAGAGCATGAGAGCGGCAAGTGCCGCGGTGAAGTACTCGGTGGCGAAGAAGTCGAAGGTGGAAGGCCGCTTGAGGGCGACGGCCGTGAACAGGACCGTCCATAGGGGGAAGAGGATTGTGGCGAAATTAGCGGTCTTGGTGTACACGTCGAATATTTTGGCTGAAAGGGATTTGTCGTCGGCGGAGGCGGCGTCGATGCTCTGTGTGACGATGCGTGTTTTCGTTGAATGCACAGATCCGAGGGAAAGAATGTTAATTTAATGAAAAATTTGGAAGCCATATGTCCACAAATGACGACTTACCATTCTCATAGCTGCAGTCGAAGATTCAATCGATCCACCGCTGTCGAGCTTACCGGATGGACGGCATCCGGACGATTGGGATCCGATGACGGCGACATTGTGGAGGACCTGAAAGAAGAAAGAGAAAAAAGGAGAGGGACGCATAGTTGAGTTAATGTATAGAGGTCATATCATAACATCAACATTCGTCGAACGTTATTTTGCGTTGCCTCGACGACGTGGCCACTTTTGCTGTCCCTCCGAGTTTTGCCATGCCACGTAACTCACGGGAGCCCTCACAGCGGCGGGGGCGAATCCATTTGCCCCCGTCGATGAGGCGATGAGGAGGCAGGCGATCGCGATGTGGGCTCTCATGATGGTTGGTCTCGTCTCTTGAAGGGGTCAGACAAAATGACGGTGTCGAGCGGACGAGGATGGGTTGTTTGTGGCTTGGGGGAAAAGGAGACTGAATGCACTTCTTCAACGATCCAGTGCGAACAGTACTTAGGACAATGGGTGTCTGGTATCTCAACGTCAACAAACGATTCCCATAGCTCCACTCTGTACACGAAATAGGGATTCCCCCCCCTACGTGTCCTCCAGTAACATCTTGTGGTATCCTCCTCTTGAACATTAGATATTACGAGTCTGACAGAATTGTTCGATGCCACGCAAGAACGGGTGAATGCACACCTCCCAGACGATATGCAGGTCCTGGACCTGGACATGGAGAAGGTAACACTGATGTTTGTGCCCGGACTTACTGTGATAAAGTGCGATATCAATACATGGTCCCGAGCTACATGATGTGTTCGGAGAAGGAGGTACGTGAGGCATTCCCTGCCGAAGTAGACGCCACCCACCCTAGGATTGTCACACGGGCCGACGTCGACGCCATCTTCTCCGATGAGAGTGGGATAACACGGGCACGTGAGATACTCGTCCGTCATCGAGTGACAACGGATCAAATGGGACTGTTGCGAGAGGGGCTGATATTGTTCGAGAGGACACACTGCGTTCACAACTACACCCGACGCCTGGGTGCCTACGATGTCAGTTCGTATCGGAACATCATTTCGTAAGCGTGAATGGCAATGGCATCCTTGGGCCTGATACGCAGTAGATACCGTTGCAAGTCGTTGGTCAATCATTTCAATCAATAGATACGTAAGCTGGTATCGGCCGCCGTGACTATGCACGGGGTGCAGTATCGATGGAGACGATCCATAGGAACTTGACGAAGGAGTGTCGGATGAAGGTAAACGTCGCGCCGGAACAGGGTCTATTCCTCTACCGAAGCTATTTTGAGCTTCGGTTTTACAGTATGAGTAATCCTTGAGCATCTTCTTAAGGTGAGTGGGTGAAAGCGAGAACAAAGGAGGACAATCCTCCTCCTTGGGAGCTTTACAACGCAACTGAGTTGTATAAACAATCTGCAAGAGAGAGGATGGGAGAAAGGGCTAGCATCACACTGGGAGGAGAGTTCAAAGAGTTTAATCTTAATTTATTATTGATCAATTCCACCATAATATCCTCGTCATTGTAGACCTTGTAGTTCTCCCCCCCAACATCATCAGTAATATCATTGACATTGTCCCCTGAAAGAACAGGGTGTGGAGCTCTCTGATTGGTGGAGTGTGAAAGGTTGTGTGAACAGTGACGGAGGTAGCCTCACATATTTGTCAACAAAGGGAATGGGAAGTGGCCATTGATCCATAGTGTGGATGATGGAGAGCTCCCCCCCCATATCTTGGATCACCCCCCCCCCCCCCACTCCCCTACTTATTCATGCTCTCAAAATGCCTGACCAAAAAAGAATGCCTTTTCCTGTAATACCGACCTCACTTTCATTTTCCCTGTACATGTCCCCCCCACGAAATCAGCACTTTGACATTATTGTTCTCGAACAACCTCACATTGTTTCCCCATTAATGTGACGAGCAAGCTGAATGTCCCTTGGCGTGATTGTCACATGCTTGCCGTGGATTACGCACAAGTTTGCGTCCTTAAGAAGCTCAACAAGGAAGTACTCCTTAAAGGCCTCCTGGAGGGCAAGAAGGGCCATGCGCTTGATCGTCATGCGCTTGCCGTGGATTGCGCACACATTTGTGTTCTCAAAAAGCTCGACAAGGTAGTACGTTGAGGCCTCCTGGTGGGCAAGAAGGGCCGTGCTCTGGAAGCGCGTGTCTGACTTGACTCCGTCCAAGCTTGCCACAATCTCGCCCACAAGATGCTAGAAGGGCACCTTGCAAATTAGGAGGTCTATGTTCTTCTAGAATTTTCAGGTCTCAGGGAAGGCCATGACAATGACAAGGATGAAGTCAGGCATGCTTGCTGCATTTTTATAGAGAAGGATTATGTTCAAGCGCAGGGCAACAACGTCAAGGTCATGTAGCCCCATCGAGCTCTTTGCGAGATGTTCCAGGAGGTCACACACAAACACCTTGCAATTGTAGTGGAAGAATGTGATGCGTTGATGTACACCTCCTCCACTGCGGCGCGGATGAGCTTCTTGCAGCCATCACTCCTAAGCCGTCTTTCAAATTCCGTCATCTTTGGAGCAAGCCTTGTGGATGGCTTTGGCTTTCTTTATTTCCACCACTGTCGGGTCTTTGGCAATCTTGTCATTCCGCAGGCCAAGGCCAAGGCGCTTTGGCTTTGGGATGGGAAAGGCGGTATACCGTCGTGGTCGGACATGTTGGCCGTCTGGGACTGAATATATCTGACAACATGATGAAAGCTGCCAACCCTGTCGTAGGAGATGGTTTGGAGAACGTCGAGGAGCTTTTCCTTCAGGGCGAGGAGGTCATCATCGTTCGGTTGGCCGATGATGGTCGGCTGCTGGGTGTTGAGAGCATCTTGAAGGAGCTTCACAATAAGAACATCTGCTGGTGACATGTCATTATTTTTTAGTAGGTGTGGGGTGTTGCCCAAAGAGCAAGAAAATGATGGTGAGGAGGACTAAAGCATTGGCGATAGCAAGCTG
>JALLOS010000501.1:0-12032 GCA_036939435.1 Stephanodiscus minutulus
CAACGCATCCTCTGACACGAACGGAGGCGGGAAGGGATTTATGGGGGGTGAGGAGGGGGTTTAGTAGCCTTAATATATATAATATCAATGCATATTCATGACAAACCGTGAGTTGCTGCACTCGAAAAAAAACCTTCACACACGCGGTGTGTAGATAGCACTGAAATATAGGGGGTTTCGGTTTGGTGACGACCAAGCCAACCACACCGATGATCCCCCCCGATGTGGGGGTGCTGACAATGCGCTTACTTGGGTTGTCATCGGTCCGCAGGTGATGGTATGGGCTGATGCCGCCGGCCACCATGATCAGCCGAAAACGTGATGTGAGTTGTGAAACAGAGGCAGAAATGATGGGTGCGAAAGTATCCAAGCCTAAGGTACATTTTCTACAGGAGGATCCGAAACTCAAACCAGTGTTTCAGGACTCGCTTTAATCTTGTACATAGTCCTGGTAATGATTTATTTTACTGAAGCCCAACATTGCTAGGGGGGGGGCTGGTGGGGGGTATGATATAGCAAGGGCTTTACCCCCCTTTGTTTGTTTCTCTCTACCTTACTTTATTGAGCATTTGTAGGTGGACAATCGTCCACACACACAAAATCTCACAACGACGAGTCTGAGAAACCAATGGATTACTTGTTTTTACTTTGAATTGCTTTTGGCAAAAGAAATTTTATTGGAGCTTAAGACGGGCTGAATCAGATGAATGACCGGAAATCATCTTTGAGAGCTGGCAGACTGTGTCATTAGATTCTCTCACGTTCTTCTCGAGCTTTTTCAACAACTGACCTTCACCCCGTAATAACTTTTGACAGATTTCAATCTTCTGCGGAGGAAGATCAACGAGGCATTGGACATCTCCATTTTCAATGGCTCCCGCAGACATTGCATCGCAGGACGAAAACGCATCTTTCTGCAGCTGGTCTACAGTGCCTTCCCACTTGCTGCAACTTGTTTCGTAGCGCTGTAAATCCTTGAAGTACGCAGCCTCGGCATCCGTTATTTGCGGGCGCAAATCTCTAGATGCAATCAGCACCGCCGAGCTGCGATTGGCAAGTATCGAAGCATTGGCCTCTAATTGTAGAACACGTTCGAGATTCGACCCATACACATGCTTGAATGCAACGAGCAACTCCGAAAGGCGTATCAACTCCGCAGCTTGGTGATCATACATTTCTTTCAGGAGTTCGCGTCTTGCATTGAGAACCTTCGATATTTCCTCCATGGGAATGAGTACGTTCACCTCGCACGAATGCTGGGTTTCAAGGAATACAGCGAGATTTTCTGGCCCTGCATCCTTGGGAAGTGTTGCGCCCCCGACAATCTTGCCCATTTTGGATAAGCCATCACATACCTTATCAATCAATGGCTGCAGTATTTCATGGAGCGGCTGCACATTCTCAAGTGCTTCCAGCGCTTTGTCATCAAATTGCGATGCGTGGGTTTGTTCTGATTTAGCCTTCATTTGTTCTGAAGTTTCGTATAGACAGTGAGTTGCTGTTATGTTTACCACCTCGATTGAACCTGAAAGCAGTATGCATAAAGGTGGACTTTGAGTAAGGAATAATGATTGGACGGTGCACTCAAAAGGATCACACTTACCGTCGGACAAGCGTGCATACAAGACATGGCCCTGATGGACGTCCGCGCTCACGCGAGCCCCAACCAATGCCGTGCCACTCGAATTTACTTCCAAGCCCGACCAAGCCTTTGTTCTGATGCTCGACATCCCTTCCTTTTCTCCCCGCCCGATAGAGGCGGCTGATTCATCTACTCGAGATGCGAAGCACTTCGCCGTTACGGCAACGGCATTGGTAGTTACCGTTACAATCTGCGAGCAATTGATCACATGTATCATAGCGTCATCCAGCGGATCAAGAACGATAGAGCAGTGTCGTCCAATGGATGAAGCCCCTCGAACGACCAATGCCCTGCTCGGGGGCGGGGTCCCTCCAGATTCGTCACCCACCTCCGAACTGCTCTTGTCCTGCGTGATTGTCGCATGTTCCACGTACATCCCCGTCCCGCGAACGAGTTCATCAATCAATTGACAATCGGCGTCGCTCTCGAAATCGAATCGTGGCAGGAGGACGGCTCCCTCTCCTGGCAAGATACCGAATTCCACGTGGATTGGAGAGGACGACGAGGAGGTTGACGGGTGACGCCGATCGGCCCCGCAATGCCGCGCGACCACAAACCCATCAACAATACCAGCGCCCGCCGCGCCTCCGAACGATTCGATGCACACACACGGAGGGAGGGCCGACAGAGAATCAGCCGGGTCTTCATCGGATTGGGGCCGCAGGATCAACGGACCCTGCAATCGCGGCTGCCAAGCCAAAGCTTGAGAGTACCCGCCGCCGTCTGCGGACGAATATGACCGAGAATGGACGACCGACGCGCTGACGTAGTAGCTCCCCCCGCGATTCGCCGCCGGCCCCGGATGATCCCGCGATGGCGGCCCGGGGATGTCGGGCATGCCGAACGCGTCCTGGAGGTACCTCCGCGCGGCGCGGCACTGCCTCAGCCTCGCCTCCGCGACCTCATGCTCCGGCGTCGGTGCGGGGGACGAGGACGACGATGTTTGCAGGAAGGACATCGACGCGTCGATCTCGGCGTCCAAGATCGACGTCGACTCGACGACGACCGCGCGGGGCAGGACGGTGCCGTCGAACATGATCGGCGAGGCGCCGTACACGGAACCGTCGCCGCACAGGACGAGGATCGACGCGGCCGAGAACCCGCCGCCGCCGCTCGCGAGGGACGAGGGGCTCATGAAGCAGAAGTCCACCACCCGCCCGACAGGCGCCGCCGCCGCCGACGACGGCCGGTCGCGACGACGCAGCGACGAGGAATCGTACGCCTCGTTCTCGGCGTCCACCGTGTCCCTGAGCCCGCGGACCAAATCCTCGTCGTCGAATCGCAACGGGGTGGTGACGGACCCCTCGCTCATGGGATTCGTACCCAGGCTTCCGCCGAAGTCCCTGCCCCCCCCCATGCCACCTCCGCCGGAGGAGGGGGCGGGACCCCCCCCCCCCCCCCCGAGCAGGGCCGATCCCGGCAGGCCGTGATATAGGACCACCGCGTAACCCGCGGCGGATGAGGCGTCGCCGTCACGGTCGCAGTGGTCGTCCGTACCCCCCTCCCTCATGAGCATGGCCATGCTGCCCCGGCGGTGGAACGAGGAGCCCGACGACCCCGACGACGGTGCGGGGCGTATGCGCAGTATGGACGACCCGGGGGGGGACGCGAGCAGTTGCCTCTCGAACGGCTCGATCACGCGAAGGATCCGACCGTCCGCGCACCGTCGGGGACGATTATTGTCGTCGTCGTTGTCGTCGTCGTCGTCGTCGTCGATTCGGTCGTACCCGACGGAGATGACGAACGCCGATGCGCGCGTGTACAGGCACATCCACGGGAGGACGGACGTCGCCCCCGACGGCGACCCGCCACCGCCTCCCTCCCCCCCCCGACGCCCCCCCCGGCTTTCGACCCGACCCGTCGATCCCCCCCATCCGCCGCCGTTCTCGCCGTCGACGCACACGAGCCCGATGACCGGATCGACGTCGATCGATTCCGAAATCGGGGGGGGGAGGACGGTCGTGATCCTCAGCGACGGAACGGCGCCGCCCCCCCCGCCGCCCTCCCCGAACGGCGCGAAGTCGGACACGATGACGCGGCGCCGCCCGGGCGACGAGGGCGACGGCGGACATCCGCGCAGGTAGGAGTGGAACGACCGGCCGTCGGGGGACGCGCAGGAGCACTCCACGGAATCGAGGGCGCGAATGCCACCGTCGCCGATGCCGCGCGACGACGACGACGACGGCGCGTCGACGAATGGGCGAGTCTCCGCCGCCGCCGCCGCCGCCGCAGACGACGACGACGACGACGACGAAACGCCCCCCAAGCCGAAGCCGCCGCCCCCGAAGGCGGAGGCGGGGGGGACGGCGCCGCCCGCCACCGCGGGGGGGAGGGCGGACGGGCTCCCGCCGAGTCCGAATGCCGCGGCCTCCGGGGCGCCGCTCCCGCCGAAGCCGAAACCGACCGACGCGGAATTACCATCGTCGTCATTCCGAAACGACGACGACGAAGAAGAAGACGGCGCGTAGGAGCTGCTGGATCGCTTGTTGGACGCGGAGGAGGAGGAGGAGGAGGAGGAGGAGGAGGAGGGCGGACGACCCGCCGGAGCGAAGCCCGCGAACGGGAGGGACGGTTGACGTTGTTGCGCGGAGGTCGCCGACGGCGGGGGCGGCAGCGACGATGTGAAGGAGGAGCCGAACATGGTTGTTGGCGGCGAAGAGTGACAATAATAACGCCTCACTATGGTAGGTACTGTTAGTACGTAAGTACCTACTCTACTATTTAGTCTGGTCTGTCCGTAGTGATAGACTTCTATTGTTTGTTTTTTGGAAATGCCTCAGAGATGATGGTTAGTTGCGTGATCTTGCAGCAAGAGTTAAGTTTCTGGTTTGGAGGGATGATGATGAATCAAAGAGAGAATCCACAGTGAATTTTCTTGTGCCACCTCTTCTGTTAAAGGCGAGGCATTGTTGACAGCAGAGGAGCTCACCTTCTTGATTAACGTTGTGTTTGCAAAAATCATAGGGATATCGTTAGTGAAGACGCAGGCATACCTATCAGTGAAGAGTGGTCGTCTCTGTGGCAATACACGATGAATTGCATTAGGTCCTTTCATGTGCTGTGCAGCAGAGCAGCAATGAATATATATCGATGTGTGGAAGCTTGATGAGAAATCTTGGGTTCAAGAGGAACTCTCGCACAAATTGAGATTGAGGGGGGGGTGCATTGGCAAGCATTGGGATAATCCCACCATGAATGCTCGGTGTTCGAAGAAGCAAGTTTTGATATGCACACATCATAGTGAATATTAAAGTTTGTCTGTTACTATTTGCCTACAATTTGTGCGAAGTTATTAAAGCAGAGATAGCCGATAACACAAATGACAAAGACCCAACCCAGGTGCACTTATGGAGAGGCAGCTGAAAAAAATGAAGAGGCAGCTTACCAAACGTCTGAACACTGATTTCAATCAAACATACAGAATGTAGATTCACCCATCTGGCAGGAGTGCAAATATATTGCAGATAATGCGGAATAGTCAAACTTTGCAGCGCCTTTCTTATATGTAACATCCATCACCTAATTTCAAATTGACTTCATCTTGAGCGATGAACATTATTTCAACCTCTAACACGCCCATCCAACATGCGAAAATGCAGACCTATCTTCGAAACCAACCAAGTAGACCTCTACTCGCGGTAGTCGTTCCACCATCGCCACATCCCTCCAACGCCCGTCTGAGTTCTTCAACGGGGTAATCGCTAACGTAGTTCAACGCCACGTCGAAGAAACTCGGCTTGCACGCCATGGGCTCGAGCTTGGGGGGGACGTGGCACAAGGTCGACGACGCCGACGGAGTGTCGTAGTCGTGAAGCCTCTCGAGGAGGCACTTGCCGGAGGTGGACGACGACGGCGAGTTCGCATTCAGATAGGACACGGCCAAAACGCGACACCTCTCCCCCCTCATGCCCTCCAACGCGCCCTCCAAGTTTTCCAAATGCCGTTGCCCGCCCTCCATCCCCTCGCACGCGCCGATCTCCTCGATCGCCTCCCGGGCGAGGCTCTCGGCCTGGTCGAGGAGCGACGAGGCCTCCGCGTACTTGCGCACGAGGGGCGAGGCGTGCATCCTCGCGAGGTAGTAGCACCGAAGCGAGCGGAGCCTCAGCACGTTGGCGTTGGCCTCCAGGAGGAACTCGTCCTCCACCGCCGCCGCGGCGTCGCCGTCGAAATCGTCCGGAGAGCCCCCCCCGGGCAGCGAGGCCACCGCGCGGGCGTCCTGGACCAGCGCGTCGTACAGGTGCGTCACCTCCTCGAGGTGCTTCAACGTTATCATTTCCCCCCCCCCCCCCCCCCTCTTCTCGTTCAGGCGGAGGAGGATGCCATTCGCCAGATCCTCGTTCCTGCCCATGACCATCGTGAGCTTCTGGTACTTGCAGTAGCCGACGACGTTCGTCAGCCGGAACTTCTTGGCGTTCACGGCCGGGCCGGACTTCAGAGCGGCGAGCTGCTTGAGCTCCTGGTTGGCGAGGGAGATCGCATCGTCGTACCCGCTCAGGAGGGCCATGAATTTCGCGTCGCTCCCGCCGACGCCATCGACGACGTCCGCCCGGGCCGCCGCTCCCCGCACCNATCCAATAACTTGACTAACAGAGAACGGGCACCATGAGCTACCATCGTTCTCACCTCTTATTTTTTGGCAGCTACTGGCGAAGACTGACCCGGTGATACAGCAACAATTTTACCAAGCGCACAGCCTCCATCCAAACTTTTCAAAGCTTGTCAAATTACATTAGACACTGTGGGGGTTCAGGGTAAACTCCTGGGAAGAGATCCAAGGCAGAAGATAATACCGAAATGGAATCCTACCACATACCAAAAAAAGATGTAAATTTAGTTCTATTGAACTTCTGGTCGTTGTCACTTGTTGTGGGTGTTTGCATTGTGACGTGGGACGATAGCATGTATGGCAATCATTTATGAAGATTTTGAGTAATTATTATGACATCTTTCCGTTTTCCCTCCACAATGGTGAGGCCACGGCCACACACCATTTTTGAAGAAGGTCAGGTCAGGTGTGATAGAATTGCAAATACCGAAGGCACATCACAACGACAAAAACGGCAATATGAGAAGTATCTGTCAATGACATCTAGATCATATTTGAGCCACCCAAATGAGGAATATTTTCTGTTTCGTGGCAAGATCCTTCAACTTCTCCATTATCTCTTGTCTCTCTTTTAGTGTTTGTGTCAGAGTGGCTGTTTCCTTGTCCAAGTATGCGCACATTTTCACTTCGTCTGCAAGCCTAAGTATGCATGGTGGGAAACCAGCATGGATCTGAGCAAAACAGAAACTCGGCAGTTTTCGCTGGGCAGAACACAGATTGATATCTTTGTCGCTCACCTCCTCTTCGCAGCATTATCTTTGGTGGAAATCTCAAACCGAACAAGCTAGGGGTGGTTAAGCAGGATGTTTTGATGACGTAGAAAAGCGAGTGTTGGTGAAATTCGTCAAGATCTAATCACGGACCTTTGCCTGAAAGTCCAATTCTCTTTTCGTCAGCTCATCTTCTTTCTGTTGCAGTATCAATATCTGTCGGTCGAAGTTTTCCTTTTCGGTGGTGACTCTTTCTTTGATATCATAAAGCTGTCTCCTCTTGCTGAGGATGCGGGTGGCATCGCAAGCATGCTCAAGGAATTGCGGTTGCGCTGTGCTTGGAGTCGAAGGCATTTTCGACAGCTTGACTGGGGAGGTTTTGGTGTAGAGAAATGTTTACTCGGTGGTCGTGCGTACTCTGGTTGGTGCCGGGACAGTGCTTCGGGGATGCAGAGGAGATTGATCTTAAGTTTCCGATGCCTGCGCACTGTCTCCCGAACACCATTTCCGGGCTTTTTGTTTGATTTTTTTCAAAATAGCCCTTCATTTGTTGGTCTTCCGCCACAAACGCCAAAGCGCAAATCACCTGGCTGTGGGGGGGGGATGCTCCCCAAGCTGTAGTCACGTTGGACGTCATCTAGGCACCAACAAGAGATGTATTCTTTCCTCTTCTCTGTTTTGAGTGAGTGCAAGGGCGATGTGTCATCGTCGAGGCAATCACTCCTTGAAGTTGGAGACCATTGTTACTCCGGCGAGGTAAACCTAGATTTCCAGCAATCGCTTGGAATAACCCTGAATGATATCCCGACTCTTGTGAGGACTGTCCAAAGTCAACAGGATGACTTCTCATACCTGTGCAAAGCCTCGAATATACCGCCATCAAGTTGTTTCAGCGGACCCATCAAAGAAATGGAGAAGGTTTGTCACTGCATCGTTTGGCGCATACCCCAGATTCATTTTCCCCTTCGCGCAATTGATCGTGTTTGCTACGCGTACACTGACAGGCTCGTGACTTTGTCGTCTCGGAGATTACGAGCGATTCGATTGCTATGCACATGACCAAGCTGAAAGAAAAACATCTTTGGATTGACTCGCTCGATAAAAGAGAAAGCTGTGTGTACTTTGAACTGGTAGGAAATGTCGCATCCCTTTTTCCGAACATCATGTTTATAGCCAGCAGAGATTACGGAGCAGGTGGACTTGTGATCGTTACTATCTATTTCCAAGGAGTGATATACGTCACTCTCGAAGACTGCGCAGAATCAGGTGATCAACCTCTCTTCGACATAAATTTCCCGCAAATCAGCGACAGTGGAAGAGGTGCAACCTTGGCTGTGTACGACGGTGATGGGAACGGACACAGCGGACCATGGATGAAGTTGTCTGTGTGGCAGTCACGATCAGGTCCAAAGCATGAACCTAAGGTGCAATCACAAAGTTCTGCCAAGTCACTGGCTCGAGACTTATCAAGTGACTGTTACCTGCAAAGCTATGTCATACTCAAATCAGACTCGCAAGATGAGATGAGGCAAGTCTTATTTCGATTCGGTTCGTGGTTATATACAGGACAAGTTAAACTGGTTCCAAAAATAGCAATTTCAGATGTTCCATATGTCATGCCGGCAGTTAGATTGCAGCAGCGAAAATTAGACTTATTGGGTGACATTGACTCTCTCTCTGTGTGCAGCCCTTTTGGGCCAGCATTAGAATACTCAATGAAGATACAGTCGCTGATGGAAGGTCAAGCGGCGGGTTCTGAAGACTGTATTAGAAAATTGTTGGAACATGGACAGAAGTGGTTGGCAGAGGAGGATGATAGCGAAAGCTTCTTCGAGTTTGCCTGTTTCGATGACGGAAATTTGGCTCTACACAACGTCGAGATGATTGCGACAAAGACGTATAGTTCAGGAGTGATCATCGTATCGATTTATTATGGTGGAAACTGGTATCTTGCATTAAGCGACGGCGACGATTTTCCATTGGTTGATACCAAATTTCCTCCGATTGTTCGAGCGGGGGCGTCGGGGTTCAACATCCAATATTACCCCAACGGTATGAGTGGATGGCCACAGTTGCGGAGCTTCACTCTCTGGCGTAGCCATAGAGAAGGCGACAATACCCCTACAGATGAGAACGACATTGTTTCTAGAAAACTTGTCTCTGTATCTTCAGCAGGATATGGTGCTGTTCATAATTTTGCTGAGACCGAAAGAGTCGATGGAATTCGCTCTGGAGACGTCGCTTGGGACACGAAAGGGATGCCTGTCCTCCCTGCCAAGACCATGGGGCCTCAAAGGAAATGCAACCACTTGAGTGAACCCACTACCTTTTGCCCTGGCGGACAGGGGGAGAGTGTCGCGGCTGACGAGTGGAGTCCGTCGCTGCCCGACGACATTTGCAAACAACTAGATCAACTAGAAATCTCTAGACTAGAGGAAAGTCTAGACAATGCCTCTTCGGTGACCGCCTGCGAAGGAGATTGGGACATAAAGGAGGAGCCTAGGCAAAACGATATGCTTAACGCAACGTGTCTTACTGCCAATTCGTGGGCGTATGAGAGCGATATATATGCACAACTCGATATGCTTGAAAAAAACCTGGACAAAGAGATAGAATCTCTAAAAGAGTGGGGAGACTAAAGGCCGAGGGATTTCACGGCATTTTTAGTGAACGCAACTACAGGCGAAGTCCTCACAGAGGAAGAGTGAGCTCAAGTATCAATGATTAGAAAACAGTCTGCAAAAAAGAATACTAAAACGGAGTAGTTGAATAAAGTTACGATATTTATTAATTGTCAACACTCCTACGGAAACATCTCCCTCCAATACGAGGTAGAATCCGTTCCACAGGGTGACATTTAAGATTTGCACCCACATTTCAGGCCAAGATATGCCACGGTCAGCTGTTGGGCCCCCTTCTTTAGGATATCACTCGGTCAAGACTATCGAATGCATCCATCCACGATGGACCGAGCAGACCTTATCTCGTCCCTTCTCGCTCTCCAACCAATCTACCCACGACGGGCGCACGGCTCCCTGCTGTCTCAACTCCTCGCATGCCCACAGTTGGACCTCAATCACCTGCCTCCTACCATCGCCCGACACCGAAACAACGCACGTGCGATCGAATCCCGCGGTGAAGCTGATCAATTCGGTCACGTCCACGACCCCAGACGCCAGCACCTCCACCGCCTCGTCCCACAGCGGCACGGCCTTATCGGTCGCGACGCCCACGGCCCATATCGACCCGTCCTCCAGGAGCATCGCGGCGTGGTGACTGCCGCACGCTATCCTCTCTATGCTAAGACCTTCCGGCAGTCCGGGGATGTACCTCGGGTACGTGGAGTCCGACACCGGCTTCGATCGTAGGTTGATGCCCGACGCCGAATAGGACGGATTGAGACGCACGTTCTTGCCCCATATGTACGGCAGGTTCGACCTGGTCACCGCCATCGTGAAGTTCATGCCGGCCGAGACGGATTTTACCTTGGAATCGCTCTCGGAAAGGAGAGGCGCATATACGTCGGACGGAGACGTGGACGCCGTCGCATGCGGGTCGTGAAAGTTGGGTACATGCAGCGCATATTCGAAGGTGCGATTCTCGGTCGGCGCCGCCCCCCCCCCTGATTCGCTCGCGTCGTCGTCGCCCCCACCCCGATCGTCGCCGTCACTGACTTCCCGCCCCTCGCGTTCCTCCCACGCCGTCCTCCTCCCCTGTCCCAGCTGTCCCCTCTCCCCCTTCCCCCAGCAGAACACCTGCCCCTCGCTGTCGAGGGCCACGCCGTGCTGCAGACCAAGCGCCACGCTAACGACAGGGTTCTCCTGCCTGCCGAACTTCCTGAACATGTCGTCGCCGACGCGACTACCGTCGTCGGCGCTGTGATCAAGCACGAACCGCGTCGAGGCGAGACCGGCCACGCGGCCCGGGATCCAGACGTTCGGGCTGAAACGCCCGGCGCCGCACTGCCCGCGGTGGTTGAGCCCGAACGCGTACAGCGTCCCCGTGGCGGAAATCACGGCGGTCAGCCCCGCGGACGTCGCCAGCGTGTTCTGGAAGCGGGAGTGCGAGTGCGACGAGGGCGACGACGACGGGCCGGGGGGGGAGGCGTGCCACTCGCGCGCGGCGTGGTCGTCGAGCCTCTCCCCCTCCAGCGCCGGCACCTCCCCGTCCGGCAGTTCGATCTCCAGCAGCGTCGGCACGCTGCCGTACTTACGACACTCGTCCTCGTGGAAGGTCGCCTCGTTTTCTCCCGCTAGGTACGACGCCACGCGCTGCACGACGGATGGGGAGGAGGAGGAGGAGGAGGACGACGACGACGACGACGACGACGACGACGACGGCGACGAGTGTCGAACGCAAAAGTTACGAATCGACGAGGGCAGACGGCGGAGCCTCAACAGCGTCTGGAATTCGTGCGGCCTGCCGCATACCAGGAGTTTCCTCCTGCGATCCGCCTCCGCCTCCGCCGCCGCCGCCGCCGCCGCCGTCGTCGTCGTCGTCGTCGTCGTCGTCGGGCCGCCGTCTCCTTCCCCGCCCCCCCCGTCAACGCCATCGTCGTCGTCCTCGACAACGATGGCGGTGTGGCCCCAACCTGCCGAGGCCGCGACGCACTTCCATTTCATCCTCCCACCACCGTCGGCATCATAAGTCAACGGGACCATGTTCTGCTGATCGCCGAATCGGCGGATCTCCTCGTAGCTCAGCTCGGGTGCCTCCTCGTCGAACAGCCCGGACGGCCCGCGCGACAGCGCCCCCGTCCACTGCTCGCCGAATCCGTAAACGGAGAAGCACCGCGCCGCCTGCGCCTGCCACAGTTGCTGTCGTGCTCGTCGGTGAAGTCGTCGCCGTCGTTGTTGCTGATGGTGCCGCTGCTGCTCATGCAGTCGTTGGCTCGATGATGTCGATGGGGACGCGGTCGCTCGATGACGACGGTAGACCGCGAGGATCGGGGCCAATGATGACGACGATAAAGACGGCGGCGGACTCGTCGGACGACGATGCGCCGTCGCCATCATCGTGGCCCGGAGCGCCATCCTTAAGGAAGATGGTCTGAGTCTCCCTACTTCCTTAGCTG
>JALLOS010000502.1:0-12018 GCA_036939435.1 Stephanodiscus minutulus
GCCTGCTGTCTAGCACATGTTGTAGGTGCACTCCCTCGCCCTGTCATTTGGCGATGGAATACGTCATAGCAGACCAATACTCCAGGAGCGGCCGGCCTTTGATTCTTCAGTGAGCGCATCTACGATTATCCAAGAGAAAAAAAGGAGCAATAAATTTAGATAAGACATGACTATTGGCAAGTCTAAATTTTCATTATCGCCACGACGCACCATACCAGCCCCCATGAAATGCTGTACGTGCCGACGAAGTAATAATGCAAATGGGCTTACTCTCTCCTTAAATTATGTGCATTGAAAGAAGGTGAAAGAATGGTAAGCATCGTCGCTCCGCTTCATATCCGTCTAATATGCGCGTGCGAACCAACCAACACGATCGTCGATTCCGCTATAACGCACCTCCTCGAGACGATATCTCGACACGTTCCGCGATCTACTCTCGCCCGGCCTGGCCCGGCCCGGCCCGCCTCCATCTTCCTATCCACCTACACCGGCCGCTCTCCCGCGACGGCGTCTATCATCGTGAAGTATCCCAGCTCGCTCTCGAGAAGCGAAAGCTCGTCGACGTACTCGTTCCCGTCGACGTTCGGGCTCGGGTTGCCGTGAGTCCTACCGGTGACGGAGATGGACTCCCCCACCATCTCGACGTTGCCCCAGAATTCGCGTTTGATCTGGTACCTGACTTCGCCGAGCTTGTTGGTGCCGGATCTGCTGGGCGTTGCGTTTGCGTGCGAAAGGTACCAAGGCGCGCCGGATGGGAAAGTGAGTCAGAGCGGCGAGCGAGGAAGAAGGAAGACGTGACGTGAGAGGGGACCGAACCATCGCTCAAGCGGGGGTGCCGTCGCCTATAAGCGCGTGTCGAGCTCAGCAAGACAAAACAAACGATGAGAAGAAGAATACAAAAGAAGAGATGACTCACCCCCCCGACTCGTAGGTCCGTGTGAGCCTCATCCTGAACGGCTTGTCTGCCTCCGTCGCCGTCTCGATGACCGACCAGGATCCCTCACATGAGGAGACGGGGGGGCCGTTCGTCTCGCCGAGAGTCACGGTGCCGTCGTCGTTGAGGCGGAGAGACGTCTCGCACTCCTCCTTGTCCTCGAGCTCCTCCAGTTGGAACTCTTTTGAGGCTAGGTCCGATCGGGTGGCTTGTAGTCGCAGCTTTTCCACAATGGATGATGGCAGGACGACAGAGATTTTTCGTCGAGTTTGAACATTGGCAAGCTTGAGTTGGGAATGACGCATAGTAGGTAGTAGTGACACGCAACCGACGCACACATCATACAGATCATCAAACATACCCCAATGTAGTAACTCACCTTGGCAGCACCCGCACGATGACTGCCCAGCGATGATGCCGCGAAAGAATCCACAGGCGGGGCCATGAGGGTAGCGGAGAGTACGAAGAGGAGGAGTTTCGGCATCATGGTTATTTGTGATTTTTATGAGGAGAGCGAAGGGGATTTCGTGAGGAAAAAATGAGAATCCATCTAAGACTCACAAAACACCTTCTTTGACATCAACCAGATGCTCTTCTCTTTTTTGCTCTCCTATCGCATTCTGGGTTTTGTGCGGGGCGACAGCCAGACCTACTAGCACAGAGGTTCGTCCAAGCAACTAAAATCTGCACTCAATTGTAAACTGAGGTTGGGTCCTGAGAACTTTATGGTGATGTCTTTGATGGATTTTATTGAAACGGGGATTTTCGGGGTGAGTGGCATTGTGGCGTGGGCGCGTGGTCACATGGCCTTTGTCGATGAGGATGGGGTGACTTGTAGTATCATGTATTATGACCATGACGTGTTTTGTTGCTGTGTGCCCATGTTTGTTTTATGTGAAATGGCTCATATTTGATTCTCTTCAGTACAAGTTCAACATTCCAACGAGAGAGAAGAAGAGTCACCTCATTTATCGATGCAATTCCAGAGGAGGATGGCTGGTAAGGATGAAAGCCGGGTTTCCACGGGACTGTGATGCCAGACCTGTCAGGACTGGCATTATATTCAAAACTAAAGATGTTGAATACCAGGTGAAGTTTCGATATGGGTAGATTGAGACAGTCAGCTATGAAGAGGCTGTAAAGGATGTCTTTGGCCATCTTCTCAGCTTGCCATCAACTAGGCAATGTGTATGGCCTGTAGGTTGAGTACCAGGTGAAGTTCCGATATGGGTAGATCGAGACAGTCAGCTATGAAGAGGCTGTAAAGGCTGTCTTTGGCCATCTTCTTAGCTTGTCATCAACTAGGCAATGTGTATGGCCTGTTCCTAATTGCCCTCCCCCGACATGGCGGATGCCAACGACGGCGCCTGAAGTTGATGTCGTTGAGGGGGGGGAAGAAATCGATCCCTTCCAGCGTGCTTCCGAGGACGTGATCGGGTGCAACAAAACAAAAATCCTCTGACGCGGTGGTCTTGAGCAACGGCCATGCCGAGTCCTCGTTGTCCAAATCCATGGCCTTTGGGGGGGTCGGCCGCCGCCTCCTTAGGCTTCGGGACGCTGAAGTCGTCGGCGTCATCCTCAGCCCCATTTGGATTCAGACCCGTGACCAACGCGACCGACTGGACCTCTCCTTGCAGTGCCGTTGCGATTAACAACGGTGGTGGTGGTGGCAGCGGCAGTGTTGGTGGCGGCGGTGGCTCTACTGGTGCCTGCAACATCGTGCTGCTTCTGCCTAGGCTAGCCTAGGGAGGTCATTGTCATCAACAACTCGGACGACAAGAATGGGTTGGAATTGGAGGCCCCTGGCATGTTCAACTTCGGCTTGTTTTACCCCTGTGAGTTCGACAACGAGGAGGTGGAGGAAATGGAGAAGGTGGAGACGCCCAACTCCAACATGCCAACGATAATGGCGATGGCGATGGAGGGCGGGGGAAAGTGCATGCCTGGCGGTAAGCATGGCTCTGGCGGAGGAACGCCCTTCCTTGGGGAATTCCCTTTTTGTACGTTCCCACCAAAGTGCCCTAATTCTGGTTCCCTGATGGCTATGGGTTTGGGCCAGAACAAAAAAACGGTGCTCGTACTTTTTGGGTTGGTATGTACCCCATGCCGGGAAGATAAACGTCCAACATACGCTGGAACTTTTATGGATGGTTCCATGTTTCATTGAATTCACATAACTTCACATATGTTAGATGGAATAAACCAACAATGGCCGGGATCACCATCATGGGTGACACGGGCATGGTCATCCTCCTCAAGCGCAGTGGCGGCGACAGTGGCGGCGACAGCAGTCGTGGTCGGCGAGGATTTTCCAGATTGATCGACAGTTTGCGGTAGGATTGTAAAGGCGATAAAATAGTCGTGGCCTAAACAAGAATCCTTGGCAGAGCTCGAACAGGAAGCAGAGAAGAAACGATGATATCGAATGCATCCAGTAGAGGAGACACATGATGAACTTGATTCCAAGATAGGACATAAAAGAGATTGTTGGGAGTACTTTGTGATGAACTCTGCAAAATGAGGCTTGATTGACGAAGTAGTTGTAGACGCAGTGAAGCAGCCAGAGGAGTTGTCTGGCAAGGGCAAAAATTCTTAGGGATACCCGGAGCCCGGAGAAGTAGAACTAACGGAAATAAGATGAAATCTAATTTATCGAAAGTTCTACTGCCCGTCTCCGGTCCCTTCAGTTTTCCTCCTCCGTGGTAGCGTTCTTGTAGATGGAGTCAAACATGTTCTCTGCCTCAGCCTGTCCCATGTGGCAGTGAGTAACCAATGCAGAAGTGAACTTGCTGCTGAGCGCTAGCTTTAGGTCCTCACTCTCGGACTTGGACTTCTTGGCAGGGGAAGCAACTTTATTGCCAGACTTCTTGGCATTCTCCTTGCGTTTCTTGAACGCGGCAGTCTTGTCCGCTTTTGACTTTGCCCACTCATCATGGTCGTGAGGGGAGGGCATGTACAGACCGTTGATGCTGCCATCCTTAGAGGTATGCTTGGAGCACCAGACAAATTTGCGACCCTTGTGTTCAATGGTGTTACCTTTCTTGGTCACCTGCCACTCGGGGCAACGAGCCTTGGTCTGCTTCTTCCCATCATTGGAGGAACCATCGCCCTTTTTCTTGGGAGAGCTGGGTGTGGTGTCACCCTTGAACGATACCTTCTTCGTGAGCATGCCGTGCTTTGTCTTCATGTCCTGGACCATGTAAGTGAGTGCCACAATCTTGGTGTCCTTCTCGTTGGTGTTAAGCCAAGATCCATCAGCCACCATATTGCGATGCATCTTGTCCAACTTCTGAATGATGTCAGAAGGGAGAGAGATATCCTCCATGATCCAAGAGCTGTTGAGCTGATCAACGAAGGACAAAAAAATCTTGGTGGGGGGAGTCTCAAGCATGCAAAAGAGATTCGTAATGAAGCGCTGATTGGTGTACCAGTGCTTCCCGGTCTTCGCATGAATCTCCTGAAGGAGGGTCATCATGCTAGTCGTCAAAAGATGGACGTTGTTTTCGTGGGTGGGCCACAAAACAATCGAGTCGAGTTCTTTCTTGAGGTGACAAACCTCTATGATTGTCTTGGGCTTGCAGAAGTCAAGCATCTTTCGCATCAAGACCAATCCACTGTGAATCTCGTTGCCCAAGACCTCATCGATGAAAGAGAATTCGTGCTTGTGGGCGAGGAAGGATTTGTAGCTGGAGGTGGTGAGATGTTTTTTTAAGACGTGCAAGATCAGCTGGTCGATGATGTGAAGCTGAATCTTGTGGCGGCATACGAGCCCCTTGTTGTTGTCTTCGTTGCAATCAAGAGCGACCACCTTGCGTTTTGCGGGGTCCTCTTCAAAAGCATCGGTCAATAGGACGCTGTCGGTGCTGTTGTACCACTGCGCAAACTGCTGGCACTTGGCAGTAGGGACTTTCGTCCACTGCGTGAGGAGATTAACCCTCTTGGTAATCGTGACCTTCATAGTCTTCTTGTCATTGGCGAGCTTGTCCTTGGTTCCATCGAACAAGCCGTCTCCGACGGTAAGAACAGACACGAGGAGGCCCCACCTGAAATATTCACTCGTGTCCTTTAGGAGCTCAAGGAACTGTTCAGTGGTAGCAGCGGACACGTCGAAATTAACGTGATCACTGGCGGCTTTGGAAGCAACGAGCCAGCGTTCCTGATCTGACTTTTGGGAGAGATCCCAGAACTTGTCAAGGGGACTGATAATGCAGTTGAAAGTTGGCGTCGGAGCCATTTTGTCGTCGTTGAAGGTAGGCAAAGTGGATCGTGTTGGTGAGCCTTGTAGGCAAAGACAGCGTCAAAGAGTAGAGAGAATGATCGACGGAAGAGGTGCTTCGTAGAAGAGGCAAGCGTCAAGGACTGATAAACTGTGAAACTAAAGTGAAAGTGATGGACAAAGTAAATTGTGAGCTCTATAGATTTACGGTCAAACTAAAACAGAGAGCATGATTTGCCCATCAACTGAAACGAATGGACAACGACCGTCCGCATTCGATGGACAGGCATCGAACACAGTCGGGTCGGTGGCAGGGACCTGTAGCCCTAGTACATCCTCTACATGGAGAAGCGTAGTAAAGGATGTAAAGGGGACAGGAGATCCGAGAGGCATCATTGATGCCATTGGGAGGTGCCGATTGGCATGGCAGTGGCGACGTTGGAAATGGCTGGTCTTGTCCCTCTTTGACGCACCATCTGGCCTGCACTTGGCGGGCAGTATGTAGCAATCAAGTACAAGAAAGGAAGCTACAGAATTTTCACTTGTACGGGGGAACTGGTTACCCCCTTTTCTCAAGTGCGAATTTGACTTGCCGCCAAAATGGAGGCCTAGAACCTGCCATTATTTGTCACAACGTGGTGGCTCCTCGTCTATTTGATTGTGGGTTCATCGCTACTCTCTACTTGACAAGGAGCATGACTTCATTGACGCAGAATTGAGACAACTGTATCAGTGGCAGCTCTGGCAGCTTGAACTTGTATCAGTGACAAAATTGCCTTTTAGCATGCGACACTGTTGCTATGAAGCATTCATCTTGGACAGAGTTCAATCATTTTGTTTGCAAGACAATGTTGTTGATGTACTGGCTTCTATTGATCTTAGCCGCAAGAAGAAATGCTCATGCCGTCTGGATACCGACTGGATGCATACGTGATGGTGAATGGAGTAAATGTTGGTGTCGAGGTGGATGGACCTTCTCATTTCACTGGTTACTTGCCCAATGGTCATACCATTCTCAAGAGGCGTCAAGTGCCGAACATAGATGGTGCGGTGATTGCATCAGTGCCTTATTGGGAGTGGGAGGCACTTGAAAACATTTGCCCACAGAGGCAAGAATATCTGTCACATAAGCTTCGGGTGAATCCCCCTCTGGCGGCGGTGGCGGAGTCAACGCGGGGGTGAACCTTTGTTTCTGTCGTCGTTGGACAGGGAGTACGCCGTGGGGAAGATCACCATGGCGGACGAGGCCTTGCATTTGTAGGCAGTATAGTAGGTAATCCTCGTTAGAGAAGATAATTGTGTGTTCATCATGCTTCATCTCCCTTTGTTTACATGTAATACTACTTAGTTCCCAGTTCGAACACCAGTTGTCCCCCCCATCCCCACACTTTTTGCTTCCGAGGCTTTACGGAAGACAATACACACAGGTGTGACGGGAGTTTTTGGACGGGGGAGGGATTCACACCCCTCCCTGCTCTAAGGCAATAAGATGATAGTCTAATCTAATCTAAGCGGTTTTATGTCTATTCCTCAGCATTGTCAAATAACTGCACAACTTCAGATAAACCATAGTTGTGACCATCGCTATCGCCAGCTGTGTCCGGTTGCTTCGGTGTATCCCAAAATAAATGAATTGGCTTTGCCGGACTATGATACTTAAGCCCCAGTTTCTTTGTTACTTCCAAGCTAAAGCTAGCGAGGTCGGCTTGAGATTGCTTGATCGGACCAATATTCTGCCACATCTCTCTATGTGTGGCGTCAATGACATACTCAATGAAATTCAATTCCATCTCAACTCTCGTGGCGCGAAATGCGTTCAACTGCACCCACTGCAGAACGTGCATGGCAGGGGGGCATTTCTGAGGAAGCAATAGTGTGTGCGATTCAGAAAAAGACTTTCAGGGCACGATACTCACCTCTCTTGGCCGCGCCTTGATAAAGTTTTCAATTGCCGTTTTATACACTTTTATCATCTGAAAGGGAGCATCGGCGCCAAATTTCATGTACACAGAAACACAGGCTTTCGGGCTTCTCCTGCAGTAATATAGAAACAAATTTAGACAGTTGTCAGAGGGATGTACTGTTTTTAAAAATGGGAAATCAAAACTCACTTCGCATTGACGATTCTCAATCTGGCAAGCGAGCCATTAGAATACGTCGCAACTTCGTTGGTTGAGGCATACCGAACCGTCGTAGTGAAGACTGTAACGTTCTCAACAAACCACATGCTTGAACCAGCTGTGTTGGTGTCCTTGGTAGGGTCAGAGAGACTAATCTTGTCTCCGATGTCATAAGGCCGTCTAACAAAGATCAAAAGTATTCCCTCGAACAATTTTGACGATGCTGGTCCAAACATGAACGCAAAACTGAAAAAGAAAGCAAAGGCAGAACCAATTGGACCCCATTGTCTGTAGCCGAGAATTACGAGGACGATGAGAATCTGTACGATGTAGAAAAACAAGTTGATGAACATCGCGAACACGTCGTCGATGGAGCTAGAGTTGGCCAAGCTTGCTCGGAACAGACGAAGGTCTTTGTACACGTTGTCAATACTGCTAACAAAGTCCAACTTCGTCAAAAATCCTGACCGTTCAGGGCGGAATAATTTGATGAGCGCCTTGGCCTTGTCACGCATCAGCTGACGATTGCAGTCATAGCAGATTTCAGACAGTGTTTCAAAGGGGAGCAGAACGTCATTTGGTGTTCTATTCTGCAGTGTTTTGTACAGCCTCTCTGAGCTCTCGACGCACGTTGCTCTCGTCTGCGCCAGCCCGAACGCAGGGGTGAATGGATAAGTGTCGTCCATCGTTGCTATCGCTTGCCTGAATTGAAGAATATCCGTTATAGAAGCTTTCGGCGTAGAGTTCGATTTGTATTCGGGCTCTTCCCAATCCTCTAGCAGGTGTATGAGTTCATTTCTAGTGCTTGAGATCATCCCTGATGACGACCGTCTTGTCGTACGCGTAGAGCCGATTCGATTTGATATTCCGGCGTCTAATAGAGTTTTTCCGAAGCCATTATTCATGGCCAGACGTTGACCGTTGGGGCTTTCCACACCATCTAGAGATGGAGTGTTGTTCTCGTCTTCAGAATCGGTCGCATCGGCCGATTGGAATGCGATAGCTTTCATCGGGTACGAGAGACGGTCTCCGACATCGCCGGTGAATATATGCTGGTCGATTTCTCGGGCAAGGTGGGCAACCTGACTTATTAGCAACATTTTGGCCAGTAAGGTGTCGAGCTCAGACGAATAGTGTTCGTAAGAACGCCTTCCGAGGAAAGTCGCAAGCCACAATCGCTTGAGAGATGTTGATAAGCCTACAAAAAACATCGCCAACAAGAATCTCATGTAATATGCATCGCTTAAAAATACTCCAGCAGGGTTGCTAATGCAACGTGATTGATGATGCCGACCAAGACAAGTGGGGAGGTAGCATTTTGACAACAGGCAAATGAACTGGAAGTGAGAAATGATTGAATGTGATGTTCATAGCCATGCCATCTTCTTGAGCATGTACGTACCTTTCGTTGAACAAACCGATTCCGTCTTGCCAAAACAGCCAGTGCCTTGCAAACTATTCCAGTGGGCCAAATGTTGAGATGACGGCGTTATTATTGTAAAAATATGACGAACAGAATGAGAAGGGAGACAATATCGGCGTATCTGATTCTTACTCACCCTGTGACTGCCGTAGAGACAGCAGAAATCCGCAACCGACCAAAACGTCAATACAAAGGGCCATCCTCTTGCTTGCACAATCATAAGGGTGGTAAACCATCCAAATGTCTTGAAGAATAGAGGTGTTCGAAGCGCCAGTATGTCGATCACGATGACCTCCCCCGTCTTGACACACGCCAATACGAATGCCTGCCGTAAGAGGAACAAGACCCACCAGCTCCTGCCGTGTGATTCGAGGGAGGATTATGAGACATGTCAGTATTTGTTTTCCTTTCCCTCTCTGGATATCGTATTTGCCTCTTGAAAGGTGTAAAAGGAGCAAAATATATATTGCTATATCAAATTGGTATACTTGCCATGAAGCTTTGTAGTCTTCCACTCCCGCCACCACCTCTACCGCCTCAATGGCCCCCACCATCGGATTGCCCGCTCCATAATACAAAATAATGGCGATGATCAACAGCGGGAGCATCACAAAGCAGATACTGTGGGTGGCCATCCCCTTGAACGCGGGGAGCTTCGGCCTGATCACATCGTGGTAGAATCCCTGGATTTGGAATTTCGACCGTTGTCTGAGGGATGACCGTAGCAACTGCGAATCCCTACGGTTGTGGACGGCGTCGATGGCGTCGCGAAGCAACAACACGCGCCCTTTTCCGGCGCCGCCGGTTTCCTCGTCATGAGGTGCATCCCCCTCGCCGATGTCTTCGTCGTCGCCACCGGCGCCGGTCGCAGCGGTCGGGTGATCGCGACGGCGTTCGTCGCCACCATTTTGCTGGGCCTGGGCCAGAATGCCCACGCCCGCGAATAAGTTATCGACCCCCCCGTCATTGGATAGCATCGCGGCCGTCGATTGGTGCCGGTGACCGCCGCCGTGCAACGCGGCAATTTGCGACAGCTCGTCGGCCATATTCTTGGCGGCGATGGTTTTGGTCTTTCGATGCCTCAACCCCGTGGTTTCCGTGGGATCTTTCGGGGGGGCGTTGGGATTGTTATCGCTGGACCTCGTCTTCGGATCATCCTCCACGACGGATCGCGGGCTCCCGTCTTTTCTTTCAGTAGAAGTTCGGATATGCCCTGGAGGTCTCGGTGAAGCTGCCGTTGTCGTCGTCGTCGTCGCCGCCGCCGCAGCAGCGACGGCTGCTGCCACGTCAGTGTTGAAATCCACCCCCCCCCACGCATCCCCCATCAATTTTGGATCTCGCTCTTCGGGTAAAGTCCCATCGATGCGACCCTGCGCGTCATATTCTGGTATCCATGCAGAATCTTCAAAGATCGACTCGCCCCTCTGGCGACTGTACACGCTCGGCCTGGGGCTGTGCTCAGATTCGACAGTCGACAGGGCCGACACGTCCCTGGAGAGCCCGGGCTGCGAAATCACCTTGGGGGGTAAATCCCCGGGATCTCTCCCTGTCGGTGCCGCGACGGCATTGCGTTTGCTTGATTCCCCATCGCGATCGATGGCGACGCTCGCATCGCTCGCCATTTCCAGGGACGCGGCGGCATTGCGGGCCGCATCGCTCGTCGTCATGTTGTGCGCGTGCAAGGCCTCGAGGATCACGCGATCGACCTCGTTCCCGAATTGACTGAGCTGCGCGACGTGCTTTTTCTTCGACCGGGACATCTCTGACTTGCACTCTCGGACCACCCCCCAGAGATGATTTTCCTTCGACACGGGCATGTCTGATTTGCGTTCTCGTACCACCTCCCAGAGATTCCTCCTCGGGACGTTTTCCGATCGGGGGGGCGCCGCGACGCCTCCCCTTCCCGGCGACGTCGCAGACGCGAAGAAAGCGTCGTTGTCGTGCGAAGAGGCGGTCGAATTCGCGGCGCCCGCGCCCGCTCCCGCTCCCGCGGACCCCGCCATCGGGCCGACGAACGCCTCACCCTCGCCGCCGTTGTCCGGGAGCGTCGGCCGGACCGGGTCGCCGCCCGTCGCCTCGCGCTCGCGCTCGCCGGCGTCCGCGTCGCCACGGCGCTCGTCGTTGCCGTCGTCGAGGAGGATGGGCTGCAATATCCCCAGGGTGTCGAAGGCCGCCTCCTCCTCGGTCTTGTAACCGTCGTCGTCTACCCCGCCCTCGCCCCCGTGCAGAAACGCGACCGGCTCGCAGGCCCAGCTCACGCCCCGCCTGTGCGAGGACGGGTTCGCCGCCGCGGGCAGCGGCTTCGCCGGCTGGCCCGAAGCCGTTGCCCTGTTCCCGCCGACGGCTGACGGCGGCGGCAGGTCCGTGGGCGAATCCCCCTCCCCCTCCGCCGAGTCTGGATCGGTCAGGTTCGACAGGAACGACGAATCGCCGGTGCTGAGCACGCGACGGTGGCCCAGGGGACCGACCTGCTTCGGCGGCGGGGGGAGGTGGATGGGCACGACGTCGACCATGCCGTCCCCCATGCCGACGCCGCCCCCTCCCCCCGCTCCACCGCCACCGATGGCCCAGCGGGGCGGGAGGGGCGGCCGCTTCTTTTTGTCGCGGATCCCGCCCCCCTGAACCGACGACGACGGATGCACGGCGACGTTGCCGTTCGGCTGATTCCCCTGCGCAGATGACGCCCACCCCCCTCCACCCCCCCCTCCTCTGTGGCCGTGGTTGTCCCCCCGGGAGAAGAGGCTCGCGGACGACGATGCGTGGTAGCGGGGAGGGCCGTCACCGACGCCGCCCGCGCCCGATCCCCGCGAGAGCGGTGGCGGGCTGAGCGTCGTGATCTTGCCGCTGTGCACGGACTCGGGGGGGGGGGAGTGCGCCCGGTGGTCGTCGCAGTAATCGCAGTCGACGTCCGGGCTTATCGTCATGTCGTAGGCCCCGCCGTCGAGGTCGCAGGCCCCACCGTCTAAGGAATTGGCGTCGTCGTCCTCGGCGTTTTCCAACGCGTAGTGGAACACGGACGCGCCGTGGACGTCCGCCGCCGCCGTCGTCGTCGTCGTCGTCGCGACGCCGCGCCCACCCCCGCCGTCGGGGGTGGTGTCGTTCGAGAAGGAGAGGAACACGATGCCCTCCCCGCTCAGCAGCGGCGAATCGTGCTGCAGCGCCGTCGTGGGAGTAGTCGTGGCAGTGGTATTCGCCGAGGAAGACGGGACGGCCCGACGGGGCGGCGCGTCGGAGCCGGGGGAAGAGAACGACAGCGACGCGACGGGCCGCGACAAACGTTGTTGTTGCCCTCCTCCTCCGGCCGCCAATGACGATCCGGCGACGA
>JALLOS010000503.1:0-12003 GCA_036939435.1 Stephanodiscus minutulus
CAACAAGAGCTCGGCAATCATGGCAAATCTTTGACTTAACAAGTGTGAAATTTTCACACCTGCGAATTTTTCATTTGTGCACAACCGCACCATGAGTGGCACCATGAGTGGCACCAGACAGGCATACGATGCACAAATGATGAATCCTGCAAGCTGGAATGCGTCGGATGTTGAGCGGTGGGCAAGGCAAGTTGGGTTGTCTGAAAGCACTATCATGGCCCTAAGTGAAAATGAAATCGATGGGCCAACGTTAGTGACTCTCGAGAAGGATGAGTTGAGATCAGAGCTTGGTATTGTTTCCCTGCCAGCCCGGAGGTATATCTGGGGCCTCATCCTTATGTTGCGTTCCCATCAGGAGAGTTCTGATCGTATTAAAGCAATCGATGTCTTCGAGGAGGAGATAGAATCACTACCTCTGCACGGTCCTGCTGATGCGTCTGCAAGTGGATTATGTGTGATGAGCCAACTCTGGAGAGACGCAGCCCAACAAAGAGAGATAATCTCGGATCGTCTCGTGGCACTTGGCTTACAATCTAACGGGAGTCAGCAAACCTACGAAGACGCAGAACTCGCTCGTGCTGAACAGGATCGACTCCGACAGATTAGCATCCAGTCTGAGTTCGACCGGCAATATGCACACTCCCTTGATCGAAATGGTAACGAACGTCCTGGAGTCAAGAACGAGGAGAATACGAGACAAATTGCAACTCTTTTTGGAGTCTCAATTCAAGCATGTGTCAGCAATAAAGTGAACGTCGCAGGTGAGTGTCCAACTTTACCTGTATAAAAGCTAGACCATTCAGTACTGACAGATAATTGATGGTATATGTATTTCTGAGTGAAGAAGCTCTGGCCAATGGTCAGATTAGAGTCATCCCTCGCTTGCAAGATCTTGAAGAAGCCAATGAGACCAAGGAAGAGGCAGCAGAGAGTGTGATTTCAACCCGTGACTTCTTGAATGATTTGCCTCTTGTTGACCGCGGTAATGTTTGTTATGAGGATAAGAGACCGGGTTTCAATCTGGCTTGCGAGCACTGCCTGTGCATTGGCTGCACAAGAGAGTTATTATTTGCTGCAGTTCGAGACTTGTCACTCCTTCCTCTTCGATGTTGCGAGGTACCAATTGACATGAATATAAGCCGCTATATTTACCTGCTGAAGATGTTGAAACTCTCAGGCTAAGAATTTCAGAGCGGGAGGCGACGAATAAGATGTACTGCCCGACTTGCAACAAGTTCATCAACCTTGATTATGTTGTTGCCCACGATTCAACCGAACTCATGTGTACTTGCAAGACTGTACTGTGCATAAGCTGTAAATCAATCTCACATCCAAGGTTTTCTTGCGCTGAGAATAGGGCTGCCATCGATGGCGATCACACCCTCCTCCATGAGATGGCGAGACAAGAAGGATGGAAGCAATGTCCCATGTGCAATGCCATGATTGAGCTCAGTTACGGTTGTAACCATATTACTTGCTCATGTTGTGACCATGAGTTCTGCTTCCAATGTCTGTCGCCCTGGGGCGTGAGAACATGCTCCACTGGGGCATGCACGGTATGGGACGAAGCTCGTCTGTTGGCTGCTGGCGAGGCTCGGGTTGAGGCAGAGGAAAACGCAATGCAGAGGGCCATACCACCTGTGGCCCGTGTAGAGCGTGTTCAACTAGCTATGCGTGCACTGCTAGAAAACGAAAGATGTGATCACAGGTGGGTTAGGAGGTGGGGCAATCTTGGTAATTGTGAACGTTGTAACTACGACCTACCATGTTATGGCATGAGATGCGTTTCAGACTGTGAAGCCACAGTTTGTTTCACTTGTGCAAACTTTCGTATCCCACGGAGAGGATGGTGATAGAGACCAATTGATAAAGTAGACAGGGAAGTGAATCAAGTCTTGATCTGGAGGTTTGCTTGTGCCCTTGCAAATCCCAATGTAGCGGTGGACATAACTTGAGAATTCTAACGAAGTACACAAGTCTTTACTCACCCAGTGTTGATGGTTTGCCAATGTCACTGATCAATCTGCCCCCCTACCCGACATAAAAGCCATTGATAAAAACTAAGTACGCCCAACAAAGTTATCTCAGATTTAGCACACCTTCTGCACGAGTAAAATGTTTATTATAATTATCTTCTCTTTTGAGTTTGTTCTTGTATCGACCTCTGTAAACGACAGTGTTGTCGTGAAAGGACTTGAGAAGAGCAGAAGAAAGAGATAGTCACGAACCTATTGCTTAAGGAAAGGGATGTTCTCGAGACAATAATTGTTTGACATCTATTCCAACGGGACAATGTTGATATTCACTGAGGTGCTGACAAAATCGAAATGCGTCTTGGGAGTTTAAGTATCCTATTGTGAAATTCATACACACTTTTGTGGCGATTTTCATTTAGGTAATGATTAGCATTCCACCCATAAGCCTCGGCTCCCTAAATCAGAACCAACCATTCCCCTTTACTACAAGACGCGAAAGTGTTTATCCGCTTCTGCCTCGGAATCATCTCCCACACTTGTCGCCACCGGAGCGAACTTGGGAAACACACGCTTGTACAGTGGCAAACACACCGTATCATGCTGCTTGATGGGGGCATTGAAAAGGCACTTCATGACCCCGTGATCGCCAACGCTTTGAATGATGTTTCCCTGAAGGCCGTGCTTGGTCGTGATGCCGGCGGGCATGAACCACTGCATTCGTGGATAGGGAATGTCAAAATCATCGTAGAGTGAATATCAGCATATCACCTGGAATAAGATACAGGCAAGTATGAGATCCCGTTAAACACTTACCTTGACATCCTCAGGATTGTAAAACATGTACTTGACGGTGGCATGCCTCTTGTGCACCCTGGTTGGATATCCTGTCAAGACAATCCTCTTCAGCACGATCCGATCGGCGTCAGCGCCAAGCATCGACCCGTAAGCCAAAAGCTCCCTCCTACCACCACCGCCACCACCACCTCCACCGCCGGCGGCGGCCTCGCGGAACATCATCACGGGACAGGGCGAGTACGTCACTGGTCCAAAGACGCTCCCGGCGAAGAAAGCGCCGCCGTTCCCTCCCGAGGGCATGTACCGCTCGAACTTGTGCTTGTCGCTGTTCAGATTGTGCTGCGAGAACACCGGCCTTGACTGCCACGTCCGCCAACCGCATCGGAACGTCAGGACGTCCTTGCTCTTGACGGGGACCGGTGTCGCGTCGCTGCGTTGTTCGAATTTCGACGAAGTCGTGGAGAGTCCCATGTGAAGCACGGACACCTTGGTCTCGTGGGGTAGTAGGGACACCGCGGCGAGCAGGGTGCTCGGGGACAGGCAAGCATAGGCCGTCGGGGACACCCCCTCGAGGGTTATCGTGACGTAGGATCCCGGCGGGACGCAGGCGCGCGCCAGCGCCGCCTCCTCCTCGTCGTCGGAGTCGTCGTCCCGCTCCATGACGTCGTCGGCATCGGCGTTGTTGCCGGCGGCGTCGACCCCGACGCCCCAGCCCCTCCTCCTGATGACGTCATCCAAGCCGCGGACGTCCTCCAGGACGTCCCGCTGCGTGGCCTTGAACGACGCGAAGTGGTACACCGCGCCGTACGTATCCGGGAGATTCTCCTTCGGGTCCCAGTGACTTTTGCGAAAGGACTTGATGGCGCGATACCGTGCATATCTGAATTGCATGACGGCGACGATGCGCAAGAGAATCAAAGAACGAAATGAGCTTCATCCGCAAGATATGTATGGAAATATATACAATGAAGGTGCGTACCGGTCCCGCGCCGACGTCTCCTCCTCGTATTCCACCTCATCGGGGAACTGGAGATCGCCCTTCGCGGCCTTCCTCCTTTGCGCCAGGAGCGCGCGCCTCTCCTCGGCGTTCACCCCGCCGTCGTCATCGTCGTCGTCGTCCCCCATGAGGGTGTCAGCACCGTCCTTGTTGCCGTCCTTCTTGTTCAGGGCGAAGGCCAACTCGCCGCGATCCTCCTCCTCGTCGTTCCCGTCCAGGGCATCGAGCCACGCCGATTGGTAGTCGGACCAGCCGGCGGGACGGGACGTGCCGGGCCGGAAGGCCTTGCCCTCCTTGACATCTCCCGGGGCATCCTCGTCGCCACCGCCACCACCACCGCCGTCGTCGTCGTCGTCGCGATCGGCATCCTCGTCGAAGCCGATGAGGTTCTGCTCCCCCTCGAGCGCGTCGGGGGAGGCGAACATTCCCAGCGGCTCGCGCTCCTCGGCGCTCGACGTCGCCAGCACCGCCGCCCCGCCGTCGTCGACGGGGCGGTCGACGGCGCGGGCGACCCCCCTCCCCGATCGGGACTTCCTCCCCGCCGCGACGATGGGGGGGAACAACAGCGTCGTCGCTGGACCCTCCTTCCCGCCACCGACGCCGCCCGGCACCCCCGCCAGCCTGACGTCCTTGACGGAAAACGTCCCGAGGTGGGGCACGTGCACGGGCATGTTGACGTTGAGCGGCGCGCCGCCGCGGATGTACCCCGTGAGCCGGAGCTCACGCGTGTGCGGATCGTATCGAACCGCCCCCCGCCCGTCGCACGAAGGCGACGACGACGACGACGACGAGGAGGAGGAGGAGGAGGGGGGGGGGGGAGAGACGCAGCCGTCGGTGACGAGGTACGGCCGGGGCGCGTCGGACACCCAATTCGGACCGGACGCGGAGATCGTGCACACCAGCCTCGCGAGCGCCGCGACGGACGCGTTCCCGCCGACCCGCCGCGATTCGGCCGTCGTCGCCGTCGCCGCCGTCGTGGCGGTGGTGGAGGTCGCGACGGAAACGTCGGAACAGCCACCGCGGTGGTCGCCGCCCCCCCCCGCCCCCCCCCCGTCCGTCCCCTCGCCCCAGTCCTCCCTCCCCCCCGACGGGCGCGGGCCGCCGACGTCGATCTCCGCGACCTTCCCCCCCCTCTCGCCGAACTCCGCGGCCGCGAGCCTCGCGACGTACCTCCTCAGTTCGGACCTGCGGCGGAGCCGGGTCTTGCGGATCGACCTCGCGCTGCGCGGGGGGGTGGTCACGGAGCCGCGCACGAATGATGACGCGCCCCCCGCGTCGTTCATCTCGACCTCCTCCTCGTCCTCCTCCTCGTCCTCCTCGTCGTCGTCCATCATCGCACCGTCCTCGTCCCCATCATCATCCGCCGTCGCGCCGACGCGCCTTCCGACGATCGGTCGATTGCCGGCGTCGTCGTCGTCGTCGTCGTCGTCCCCGCCGCCGCCGCCGCCAGGGTGCACGACGACCGTCACGGGAGTGGGCAGGCCCTGCGCCTTGATCGCGGTCAACACCCTCTCCCCCCTCTCGCTTATCAGGTGGTCCCAGCGGTCGTTCGTGTCCGTCGTCGTCGTCGACGCTCCCGAGACGCCGCCGCTTCCGCCGCCGCCTCCGACGGCGACATCGTCGACGCACTTGCCGTCGATGACGAACAGCACGAGGTCGCACACGCGACACAGGTCGAGCGCGCCCTGGACGCTGGCGTCGTCGTCGCCGTACGCCGGGGCGTACTGGTCGCGGAAGGACGTCGAGTTGGTGAGCAGGGAGACTGCGATGCGCGACGATTTGCCGTAGGACACCGTGACTACGCTCCTCGTCGTCGAATGGGAGGATGCGGGGGCGACGACGACGGACGCGGCGCCATCCGACAGGGCGGCCCTCACGAGCTCCTCCAGCGATCCCTCTCTTTCGGAGAGAGAGATGATGCCGACCATCCTCGGGGGCGGCGCGATCGGCCCGAGGAGGGTGGCATCGGTGGCGGCGGAGCCGGCCAAAGGCGACGACGACGACGACGACGACGACGACGACGACGAAGATACCGCGCCTCCTCCCAAACGGCGATTCGCATCCCACTTATTCTTGCGCGACGCGTCCCTCCTCTGCTTCGCGGCATTCATGCGATTCGCCCTGCCGTCGGCGGCGCTGATCGCCGCCTTCGGCCCTTTCCCCGTCGCGGCGGCGGCGGCGGCGGCGCCCGGGTGGTTCGACGAGGACCCCCCCTGGACCTTGCCCGCGCCGGCCTTCCGCCCCGTGCTGCGCTTCGACGCCGTCGAGCGCTTGTTCTTCTTGTTAGACTGCTTGAGCCTACCGGCTCTGTGGGAGTGATTCGCCATTGTGTGTTTTCGTGTATCTATTCAATTGCCGGGGACTTTGATTGGGGGGATATCGAATCGCCCGGAGAATGGAATTATGGTGCATGCGGCATCTATCAATCTCCCCAAAGAACAAAAAGAGCGTTAACTTTCGTGGCTCTGCCACTTCCCGCCTTCTTTTCGGCGGGAAGGCAGTTGGTGGGACGGACAGGTCCTGTGGTGCTTTCTTTCCCACCCACCACAACCGCTCGTCGTGTTCAGCGGTACCGATCGAGAAAAGGATACCACAAAAAGATTCATCTCTTGCATGCGCCCGTGCAAACAAACCCCCGCCCGCCCGCCACAGACAGGTCGCCGAACGGGGGATTATAATTGACGAATCGTCATGTTCCTTCCCAAGGCCGCATTGCTGCGGGGGAATGGTCGGACCGCCACCGCGATGATCAGAATCCATGCATCGACGTCGTGGCGCGGCTTGGCGTCGACTCCGTCGTTGTCGTCGCCGACGACGGAGACGACCGACGGCCCCCGGCGACGGCAGCGACCCCACAATCCCCCCCCCCCCCATCACCCTCCCCTCCTCCGCCCCCTCTCGACATCACCTGCCTCCTCCTCTCCAATGCCGTCCACCGCGCAGCTCGTCAAGCAGCTGCGCGACGCCACCGGCGCACCCATGATGGAATGCAAGAAGGCGTTGGCGTCCCCCGGGGTGGGCGGCGACGTGACCAGGGCGACCGAATGGCTGCGCAAGCACGGGAGCGCCAAGGTCCTGTCGAAGGTGGCGGGTCGGGAGGCGCTCGAGGGACTCGTGGGGATCAAAGTGAGCGGGACCGGGACCGGGTTGAACGTCGCGAGCGTCGTGAGGGTGTCGAGCGAGACGGACTTCGCGGCGAGGAGCGACGCGCTGTCGTCGTTCGTGCAGGAGGTGGCGGACGCCGCCGCCTCCGCCCGCGTCGAAGACGCCTTCGGCGCGATCGCGTCGAAGACGACGACCACTACCGTCGAAGACGTCCCAGGCTTCCTCCGGGGATCGGAGACGACATCCCCCGATGGCACGACGGTGACATCCCTCGAGGATCGCCTGGGGGACGCCACCCTCGCCATACGCGAGAACCTGACGGTCGATTCGATAACCATCCTCCGGGCGTCGACCCCACATTCGGTCTTCGGGGGCTACGTCCACGGGAGGGCGTCGCCGACGTCGACGTGCGGGACATCCGCGTCGATCGTCGAGCTTGTCCCGATCGCCGGGGCCGGGGGGGGGGGCGCGAACACGGTCGTCGTCGACGGGACGAGGGCGAGCGAGGCGGCGAGGAGGCTCGCCATGCACGTTGTCGCCGCGAGGCCGGCGTACCTCGACGCGTCGAGCGTGCCGTCGGACGTCGTCGAGAAGGAGAGGGAGATACTCGCGGAGAAGGCGAAGGCGGATGGGGGGGGGGGCAAGACGACCAGGCCGCCGGACATCGTCGAGAAGATCGTGTCCGGCCAGATGCGCAAGTTCTACGAGGGGGCGTGCCTGACCGAGCAGGCGCACATGGTCGAGGAGGGGGGTCCGAAGGTTTCGAAGGCGCTCGCGGACTTGGGATTGGAGGTCAGGTCGTTCGTGCTCGTCGGCATGGGCAAGTAGTGATGTGTGGGGCAGTCCGAGGGGTGTCGTTCTCGGAATGGCACCACCGCAAATCGTCAGGGTCTCGAGCGAACTAGTGCTCGTTTCACTAATGTAAAAAAAATTATTCGACACATCTTCTCCGACCATTCACCCTCTTGGTGTTTCCGGTTCCGGAGACCGGGACGGTGGATCTCAAAGATGTGCACACGAATATCATCATCATCCTTGATATCCTATTCTTTACAATGTCACATACTCTATTCTACTAATTCCTAAAACTCTTCTCCTTGATGTTGGGTGGTGACTCGTTTGTCGGTTGGGGGGGGCGCACACTCTTTATATATCCGGAAACTCTCGTGGCGAATCTACCCGCCCTACGATTTTCCCAGAGGAATATACTTGCCCGATCCAGCGTAACCTCAAAATGTGTCTCGTAGAAATCACCGATATTCGTAGATGACATCCCCCGGCAAACTGGGGGAGTTCGGAGTCAGAGTCGCGGCCGCGGTAGCGCCGGGACTACGTCGGACGGGAGTCTGCGGAGAGGGACGCGGATGATCGAAGGTCGAGGGGACGTTGTTGCCGCCGAGGTAGCCGCTACCGCTCCCGCTCCTGCTCCTCGAATAGAGCCCCCCGGTGGTACTCGGCGAAGAAGAATACGACGACACGGGAGTCGTCGTCGCCTCGCCGTACGATCCGGCGCTCGTGCTCCTCTCGCTACCCCAGCTCATGCTCCTGACCCTCCACCGATCCCCCCGTTCCCCCGCGGGCCTACCGACGTCGTAGTAAACGTCGTTCTCCTCCAAATGCAGGTGTATCTTCTCGATGATGAACTTCCCCGCCAGTGCATCCAGGGCATCGTCGGGCAGGGGCGGCGCGACGACACCTCGATCACCTTGCCCACCTCCACAGGCCTGCCGAACGTGACGTCGTCGGCCCCCGCGAAGACCGCGGGCCGACCGCAGTGCTTGTACGCCGATAGCCACGCCGCCTCGAGAGATCGTCGCAGCAGGTATCCCCCGAAGACGTACCCATGCTGGTTGCGATTCTTGGGCTGCATGACCTCGAGGTTGCGTATCCTGCTCGCGTTCATCGGCACGGGGTGGGCCGGGGGGTGGGCCGCATTCGGCGTCGACTGGTGGCGCGCGTCGTGGGCCTCCCGCCAGAGCCTGTGCAGGAGCGGGACCTCGTCGGGCATGGGCGGCTTGATGCGGAGGTTCCGATCCCGCAGCGTCTTTCTCCTCGCCCGGCGGTGTCGCGCCTCGGCGTCCCGCTCGGCGGACTCCTCGTCGCATCCCCCCCGCAGGGGCGGCACGGCCGCCCTCCCGAACGTCGCGGCATCCCGCGCCACCATGATGGTGTGGCACGATCCTAGGAGCGTCTCCCGTCGTCTTCCCCCCCTATCCCCGCCGCCGCCGCCGTCGTCGTCGTCGTCGTCGTCCCCGTCATCGTCGTCCCCGCCGACCTCCTCCACCCGCAGCACGTCCGTCCGCACCTCCATGCTCGTGGTCCCGACGGACACGACGGCCCCGCGCAGGCGGAAGTCGTGCACGGCCGAGAGGGCGCTGAAGATCGACAGGCCGTCGTGAGCGGCCGTGACGACCGCCGTGCCCGGCCGGAGCCGTCCGTCGCCGCCGCCGCCGCCGCCGCCCATCAGGTGCCGGACGGAAACATCGGCGGCGAAGGCGTCGAGCTCCTCGAGGAATCTACCGGCGCGCAGGGAGGTGCCGTCCGCGAGCATGTACAGGGTGCGCAGGCCGACGTCGGTCGAGAAGGGGTAGGTGATCTCTAGGAACGACGCGGATCGGTCGAGCGGCGCGTCGTCGCGAGGCGTCGTCTCCCCCGGAGGAACCGAAACCGACTGGCGGGCCGACGACGATTCTGATCCGTCCCCCGCGACCGCGACTGCGGCTGCGGCTGCGGCTGCGGCGGCGGCGGGACGATCCGTAGGCTCGACCCAGCGAGGGACACCGCGCCGCGCGCCGTCGGAGAGGTCGTGTAGGAGAGGGAGCTTGACACGCACGTCCTCTGGACTGCCCCGCACGACGCCGGGGGGGACGCGCAGGGACGACGAAGTTGACGACGACGGCGAAGACGACGATGACTGCGAATGCGGCGAGCCGCTCAGGCGGCGGACGGCGAGCAAGCGACGTGGCCACATCGGGTGCTAATAATCGCCGAAAGAAAATAAAAACAGGAAGGGTGGGGGAGGGAAATAAAAATGAAACCATCGTCGCCGTCTTGTGCGTTCATGAATTTGAATTCGCGACAGAAGAACTTTTCCTTTTTGGCGCGGTCCTCAACACCAAACGGCGGGGCGGCGGGCGGGAAAGGGCACTTTTTGCCCCGCTAGGTATGGTGACGGTGACGTGTTCGACGTCATCACTTCTTGGAAGAAAATCTCCAGCTTGCACCTGCGAAGATCGTTCGTTGCATGCATTGCTTACCATCAAAACCAAGTGAGGACAAAAGCAACAATTATCTAATTTCACAGGTTAACTAACCCACATTCCTCGGCATCGGTCTACCTATCTACGCAATCATCCAACATCATGTGTACGAATACCCTTCCCCTCGCTGCGAAGAGGAAGGGACCTCATGCATCGGCGGCATCTGACCCATCCTCTCCCAGCCAGAGCGACCCCCCGGGTGATCATTCCTCTAAAAACCTCCAACAACCCTTCCCGAAATCTCCCGTCGGACACTTCACGGCGAAGTGCACCTCTCCCGAGCAAATCCTGCACAAGCATGGCATACTCGACGCCAGGAAGAATCTCGTGGCGCAGGTGGGTCTCGAGAACTTCATCAGGGCCATCACCCAGCCGCTTAATCTGACCCTACCGGACAAGGTCAAATTCAACATGAACGGCCAGGGGATCATGCAAAGCTGGGAGGACGTGTACCTCGCCGAGAGGGTTTACACGCGCTGTCTCGGCATATCCAAACGGATATACCAGACGCACGCGTTCACGCACGAACCGGATAGGAAACTTGCGTACTTCGTATTGGAGGAGCACAACGAGCGTTCTCTGTGGTTCCTTCCCGGGTTCGATTTTTACGTATTAGTGTTCACCTATTACGACGATGAGAAGAATGTAACGAGGGTGGATGTGCAATACGATCAAATGAGCTTCTTCTTGCATTGCATGGGGCTAGCCCAAGCGCGGGCGTGGCTGGTGGAGAGAATAATCACCCCGTTCGTGTTGCTATGGGCCCGATTGTATTTTGCATCAGGATTCGTGAATCCGTTCACGTTCTTATTGCAATTTCTGATAGTCCCAATATCGTTGATCTATTTTTTCTTGTGGGCTTAACGGAGGTCTATGCTCTCTCTCGACAGCGTAAAATCAGCTAATCAAATATTTTGAGTGTAGAACGCTCTAGTCTTGTTGTAGTCGGTTACTCTGTCGGATAGGTTGAATCCGGCCCGTCGACGCTACCCTTTTTTTAGGAAACAAGTTCTCGCCCAAAAGTAAGGCATCATTCTGACGCAATCCGTGTCAAGTTCCCACACACCAGCTATTTGTCATATTACTCAGATGACACCATAATTATTTATACAAATATCTGACCAGCTACACACTGAGAAGCATCGGATTAAATGCAAAAACAGTGTTAAGGTGGCGAAACCTGCCTGACTGATTATGTTCTGGCAGGGAAAACTGGGGGCACGTAACTCTTGTGGCAGCAATGGAAGAGATACCAAAGATGAATCGTATGACGATGACATTGCAACTAACTAAGACATTCTTTTTTTTGAAAGGCATTGATGACATAATTTATAAATGGTAGTTTATGTGTTTCTGATGAAGACACACCCAAACTGTCTTTGTATAATTGTGTTTCTGATGAAGACACACCCAAGCTGTCTTTTTAGAATTGGTCATTGCAAGAAGTTTTTTGTTGTCTACTCTTTCTTCAATGTAAGTAGTATCCTTTAGTCGACAAAATAAATTGACGAGTACCATTTATTCGCTGCCTTAATGAGTCGAGTTCTCATTTATTAGTCGCCATTAACGAGTCTGATATTGGACTTGCCTTCTTCAACAGATTCGTTACCACGACCTTCCAGCCTGGCAAATGGGACCGTCTCCCGGGCCGAAATGAAAATCCGCTTACGTATGGACAGTACACGCGGTGCGAATCGACGAGCGTGATACTAGTGGCATCATCAATACGGCGTTTCTTCTTCGCGGGTGTTTTCTCCCCCGTCGAAGAACGAGATGGTCGCAGCAAAGATCTGGGCGAATTAAAATTGCTAACAAACGATTCGAGGACTATGAGCTGTATACCACCGTGGAAGAGAAGGAACAGCTGATG